>NC_069493.1:17720892-17736459 GCF_026875155.1 Cherax quadricarinatus | reverse complement strand
TAAAGCACTTAGACAAGCATGCTGTCTTTTCGCTCTTTTAAAGCAGGAGATAAGGTGATGGCTCAGAAATTAGTACCAGGTCATGCTCTACAAGCCAGGTACGATGGTCCCCTGGAAGTAGTGAAAAAGCTTAGCGACGTAAATTATTTGGTATGTACGCCTGGGAAGAAGAAATCCAATCATGTGTATCATGTTAACCAGTTTAAGACATACTACGCTAGTCCTCTACCTACTACATCTATTCTTCCTAGGACAGAGGAAGAAAACATCAGTCTGCCTGACATGTCTTAAGGTATAGAGGTGCACTTAGAAAATTCAGTGACTCTACAATCACTAGACAATTTTCTTAGTAACCTTGGGATTGATAAAGCTGGTGATACTAAAAACATGATTTTGCAGTTCCCTGAATTGTTCAGTGATGTTCCTAAACGTTGTACTCTGGGTGTACATGACGTTGATGTACAGGGAGCATCACCCATTAAGCAATCACTATATAGGATGAGTCCAACGAAGCATAAAACATTGAGAGAAGAGGTTGATTTTCTGCTATCTCACGGACTTATTGAGTGCAGTAAAAGTCCATGGGCATCTCCATGTATTTTAGTGCCTAAACCTGATAGTAGTTTCAGGATGTGCACTGATTACAGGAAAGTGAACTCTGTCACCTTGCCTGATGATTATCCTCTACCTCGCATTGACGACCTTATTGACCGTGTGTCAGGAGCCCAGTTTGTCATCCGTTTAGATCTCTTACAAGGCTATTATCAAGTCTCACTTACTGAATGTGCTCAAGAAATATCTGCTTTTACTGTTCAAGATGGATTGTTTAACTACCTCGTCACCCCCTTCGGCCTATGTAACGTGGCTTCTTCATTGCAACGTATAATGAACTAGTTAACCCACAACTTGGAGGGAGTAGAAGCATACCTTGCCGACTTAGTGGTGTACAGCGACGAGTGGGAACAGCACTTGACACGTCTCGGAGCATTGTTTGAGAGACTGGCACACTACAGCTTCACTGTTAACTTAGCTAAATGTAGTTTTGGTCAAGCCAAGATTACCTATCTAGGCTTTTGTATCGGCCAAGGTGAGGTTGCTCCTATTGAGGCTAAGGTTCGTGCAATTTCTGAATTTCCAGTGCCACAGGATAGGAAGGGAGTACAGAGATTCCTGGGTATGGCAGGATATTATTGCAGGCTCTGTCCAAACTTTTCTCAGATTGCTGCTCCTCTCACTGAGCTTACTAGTAGCAAAGTTCAGTTCATCTGGACTAGAGATTGTTCAGACTCATTCAAAAGATTGAAGCATTTGCTTTCTTCTGCTTCTGTGTTGAGGAGTCCTAATTTCAATCTTCCCTTCTTTTTACATATAGATGAGAGTGGTTATGCAGCGGGTGCTGTGCTGCTCCAACAGTCAACATCCACTGATATTCTCCATCATATACGTTACTATTCATCTAAGCTCAAACGACACCAGAAAAATTATGCCACTATTGAGAAAGAGGCTCTAGCTCGTGTGGTGTCCTTGGAACATTTTGACGTGTATTTGGGCACTTCCCCATTTAAAATTAACGTTTTTCAAACCACAATCCACTCACCTACATAAACACTATGAAGAGTAAAAATGCTAGGATCATGAGGTGGGCTCTCAGAATCCAAACTTACTCTATTAGTATAATACATATAAGTGGTCATTGTAATGTAATTGCTGATGCTGTGTCACGTCCTTAATAATTATCAGTTACATTTAATTAACGTAATTTTATGCCCAAATACCTTTTGTCACTTGCTATGTCAAATTCAGTAAAGTAACGTAATCTCTCCAGCCAATGTTAATTATATATACTCATGTCTAATTAATCTATTTATATATTCACAGTAGTGATGATGTGTGTAAAGAGAAGACAGAAGCTGATTGATGAGTTTGTAGTGTTGTGTGGGCGATGTTACTGTGTGGCAGAACACTCCTGCATCAGACCCCCCCTCAATACACACTTTAAGCTTCCTCATACGCAGATGCCCATACTGCCTCGCATTCCACTACCACTACTTTAGAGTGGAATGCCATCTCCTGTCTATCACACAAGACTATTGTTCATATGCAGTCTCCAATACTATCATCGAGCCTCAACGTGTCATGATTGTCTATGCTATCCTGTCTATACACTGATGTACATAACCACGAGTATGCAGAGATATGATACAGTGTACTGCCCTAGTACCAGAGGCATAACTTAGTGATATAGACACTGAAATTATAGAAGTGCTTGGCACAAGAGTGACTGATTTATTTTTATATTAAACTGTATTATTAAAGTGACATGAGTAATCATTAATAATGTGAAAGACATTAACACAACTCCTAGTGCAACCATTTGTCGTGTTGGGGGTGTGTTGCAACCCCTGAATGGGTCACAATGTATGTAATGTATATTATCTTTCATATAATTTTATATTGCTCATATTTGCGATAATAACTAAATCATAAATGTATTGCTTTATATTATTATTTGACTTAGTTACTTTTGTTAGGTAGGATGTAACATTCATATATTATGTGCTCATAGTTCAAGTCTTGATTGTCTAACTACTGTAATTATCGCTCGTGGCTCATTACTCTGCCGGCTTCTCAGTGTTGCTGGGCAGCAACTGTCCACAGAGAAATCACGTGATCAAGTGGGGTGTTCACATCTCACCTGAAGTATTCAGTCTGGTCTAGACTTGCTTGGTGGTTGGACGTATTCCTGACAAGTCGTGCCTAACTCTCCCTTATTGGCCCTTGTAGGAAGATCGTCTCTGTCTCTTTATTGTTGTAGGTTCTGTGGGACTCTGTTCACAGAACATCGTATAGACTTAGTGATTTTTGACGTTGTACTGAGGTTGTGTGTCACATAGACACTCTGAGCAACTCAGGTCCTGAGCTGTAGTTTCTGACCTAACTTGTACTGGTATCTGTGTACTGTCACAGTCGGGGATTTTCTTATGCTGAACTTAGATTCAGTAGTATGGGAGTTTTGTGACTTTTGTGGAGGATCTGCAGATGGTCCCTACTTAATGTCGTTATATTATCTCCTTGATCCTGATTCTGTGTTGCAGTTGCTTGTTATATTGCTATAAGGCTTAGCAGTCATTTTATTGTTCAAGCAAGCTGTTCTGATTGCCAGGTGGTCAAGAAGTTAGTTGATATGAGGGCTTTGTCAGCCACTGGTTTAAGTCTAGTAGAGTCGTGAGACATAGCGAACTACTTAGAGCACTTACACACATACACACACTTATTTGTATTATTACTTGTTAATGTACCAGACGGTACTTAAGAGGTATTAATTGATACGTGCCTTGAGCACAATACTGTACACGAGAGAAGTGATTATTATTATTATTTTGATTTTGATTTTGATAGTAGCCTACCAGTTGTAATCCTGAAGCACTAATAATTCTTATTGAATTCTAATGGATAATTGGACCAGGATACTGACTACTTCTTTTGAAAACCCAGTAACAGGCTGAATTTTAGAAGGGCAGTCCTTTCTAGTATTCACTGGAGATCTCTAAGTTTATTAGAAATCACATTTTTTGTAACACTCTACAATACAGGTAAGGGATCAGCAACTATGCTGACAACTCGGTCATGTTACGTATGTCGTCTCTACATACAATACTATACTATAGGCTGAACAGGCAGGTGGCTCTGGGCTGATTCTATACAAAAGCAAATACTTATGTAACTTAAGAACTAATGGATGGTATCAAAATGGGTGGTATCAAAATGGGTGTTAACGTAATGCATTACAAATTAAAAGAACAAATCATAGTATAATAAAGATGGAATTGATCGATCGATCTGTATTCATGCACTCTACGAATTCTTAGGAAGAATATACATATATTTACAAAGGTGAAAGTAATTAACAGCAAAAGCAGACCAGGCATGCTCAGGTCCTACTGCTAAATCTCAGAATTCGGAGGGAACGTGAACACACAAACAAATTTATTTTCGAAAATTGATCAGCTAATAACAAACACACGTTGACAACTTCATTCAACTTGATCGTCTAATTATACAGACTATGTACATTTAAACCCAACTCTGCGTGGGTAAGATTTACATATGCAGAATGGTTATCATCTCTGGGAGGATCGAATTCCTTTGCAACTGCTAACACATGCCTTGACTGAGGACGATCTGAACAAGTATCTACAAAAGATACTTGGGGGTTTCTCATTACTTGTCGTATATGCAAAGAATAACGACATTCAGGTTGATCATCTGACTGAGTGTTAGAGGTAGAGGGTACAGAGTCAGGAGGATTGTCAGTGTCTGTCACATTAGTCTAGGTAGAAATATAATCCTTGACATTGCATACTAACTTCATATGATCTAAATGCGATCCTTCATACTGACCAGTACTAATTTCTCTAACTTTATACTTATTGCCGTTGATATGTTCAACTACTCAATAACGAACAACAAACTTTTGATCGAGCTTAGGCATTGCAGATGTTTTGTTGAAGATAGTCAGCATTACTTTTGAACCCACTTTAACTTTGGTCGGCTTAGCATGGCTATTAGTTATTCTTGTAAATTCTGCTGTTGACTTACGAAGTGTCTCACGGATTCTTCTAAAAACACTTTGAGCTATGCTGGAACGAGTTGCTATAAAATCATCAGGTTTGTAATTGGGTTTCGGTGCAGAGTATAACAACTCATTAAGGAAACGCTTGTCTATACCATACAATGCATAATGTGGAGTGTCACCTGTCGAAGCATTTTAAGCAGAATTTATGGCACATTGAACATCAGATATAACTTCATCCCAAGTTTCACTGTTGGGATTGATAGTGACTCGCAAGACATCAAGTACTATCTCATTGGTTCTTTCCGCTAACCCATTGCTCGCAGGATGATGAGGAACAATTGTGGATTCAGAGATCTTGTACAGGTACACAAGTTTTAAAGAATCTCAATACAGAATTCACTTCCATTATCTGTTACTAGGGACTTAGGGGTGGTATGCCTGCAGATAATGCGTTCTTTAAACACTTTAGCTACTGTCTCGGCAGTCTTATCTGCAATACGAACTAACTCACAATATCTGGTGAAATTGTCGACCATAATACACAGATGTTTATTGCCTTTGAGGGAACATTGGAAATTGGTTAATAGATCTATGGCAACTCTTTCCCATGGTTCACTTGTGGTGGGATACACCTATATACTATCTGGACCATTGACATTTCCTTTATGCTGCATAAAGACACTACATTTCTTAACTTACTTGGAAATAACAGTTGCCATTCGAGGCCAAAAATATTTCATTCTGGCTTGTTTTACTGAACGATCCATACCAGGGTGTGCAACACCTGGTACATCGTGAACTATCAGTAGAGCTACATTCACAAGGACTGTGGAATTACTAATTGGTATACCCTTCTGCTTGGAGTACCCAACATGGCTGTTCGATCCAGTAATTCTTGGTTAATGACAAAGTCACTGATGGGTGCTGGTGGCTTCACAGTCAGAATAAGATCTTCCTGGAGCAGAAATCGAATCACAACAGACCACATAGAATCTGTTCTTTCTTACTGGAGGAATGAACAAACTCTGTTGAGTGGATGACTCTCCCCGGTTGAAAAAAATAACACTATAATTGTGGAAATTTATTTGGTCCCTAAAGTTCCACAGGACAGATCGGGCATGGCCGTAATGGAATGGCTGAGCTGGGTGGCCCTTATACCCCACCCAAAACAAAGCATTCTCTTGTTGTCAAGGATTGTTGGTAAGCTTATTTAATTTATAGATTTACCCTTCAGGGAAGGAGTAGGTAGTTTTACTGGTAGTATATTAATATTAGGTTTACTAAGGCAACTGTAGATAATAATAATGTAGACCTAATACCTTAACATAGGTAGTAATAGGCCGATAATGTAGGCAAACACTAGGTTAAGTTAGCTAGGGAGAACTGGCAGCCCTAGCTTGAAGGATGAGGCGCGGGTCTGGAAGACATGAGCTCTCCCTTCTTAAGACCGACACCAACTGGACAAGATGTGCCGTGATCAGCAGACGGCGCCCCTCACGTGTCTTCACATTTGAGACCTTGGGAAATCTGGTAGAGGCACCTCGATGTACCATAGATGACCTCCCTCAGGCCCATACAGTAAGACAAGACCTCCACTTTATGTCGTAGATTTCTGGCCAGTGTCTGGGGAGAATTGTGAGTGAGTTTGATCTGTGGGCTCGGTGTGCAACAGGCAGTGCATGCCCAGTAAGTACCAGTGTCTTAGGGCAGTCTGGAAGCTAGTGTCCGTGTCTGCATAGTTATACTAGGGGATACATACCCTCTTGGATATAGGAATTCCTGAGGTGCAGACAGGACACTAATAATGATTGCATATTGCAGGAATTAAGGCTCCCAGTTGCACGTGGTTTCTGAGGGGAAGTCCAAAGGGGCTAAGGCTAAGCTTAGGGAAGTTGAAGATCAGGGTATATGCTGCAACACCAAGTAAGTTAGTCCTTTATACGTGCATGCAGGCGAGTTTTTTGCAACATCAATCATTTGTGAAAATCTGTCCTATAAGCCACTTGTGAGGCTGAGGTACCCACCTCAGAGCTCGGTGTCAACAGAGTTTGTCAGGGTAGGTGACTCACTTGGAGGCAGTCCACACAAATTTTCACAAAAGTGTTCCTTCGAAAACCGTGATGTGGAATAGCTAGGTTAAGCTATCATAGCTAGGCCACAGTTAGGAACCAGTTTAACAAAGTTAGGTTAAGTTAGCACTCTAGGCACAAAGTTACACAGAGCTAGGCCAAGCTGACTATACACAGAAGTTGTTATTTGCAGTAATTAACAGGCAGGCCAGGTAGACTAGAGAAGCTTGTGAATTTAATTATTTACAGTGATTACAAGTAATCCAGAGTTGGAGACTTGTGTGTTAATTACTTACAATGGATTTGCAAGGTAGTCATAGTTTGGCTAGGCTTGTGCAATATTTGCAACAGTTATAGTAGCTAGGACAGATTTAACCTAGTTATATTTACCAGGGATTTTAAAAAGCCAGGTTTTAAGCTATAGCCACTAGCTAGGTTAGGATTTACCTTATCCAAACCATCCATGCTAGACAGGTAAACTGGGCAGTTAGGCCAAGCTATTTACATACATTATTCATTTACTGTTTCACAAGTTGAATTTTTGAATTACTTGTGCGAATTAAAGTGATTTTTTAAATTGGGTATACTGAATTTTTATTGTGTGATTTTCATTGTCTTTGATTCATTTTAATGTGGGATTTGTGAATTGCACCTGAGACTGGGTTTAAGTCCTGTAATTATTTGCTTACATTTTTACAGGAAATTGCTAGGTTAAGCTTTCACATCGATACACATTTCGATTGGGATTTGAGAGCTAACAGTGTACATTTTTGATTCAGGTAGAGTCAATATAATAAAGGAGTTGTCAAGCTTTTTTGAGAAGCCTGAGACTCGTTCATTCTTCCCTAATACCGTTCGTGCTGTGGGGGGGCTAATTGAAGTACAAATTAGTACCGTGATCTTAGCTAAACCGCAACTTGGTAGGTGAAGATGTAGTACCAGCTGTCTCAGCTCTAAGTCAATTAAAGCGGTCTAGGGGGAGCCTTAAGGGACCCCTGAGCAAAGCATTGTGAGGAGTGTCGTATGGTCAGGCAAGATCAGGACGTAGACTGGGAGGAAACTAGAGAGTTGTCGGGAAACCTTTGGAGCAAAGACTGGAGGCCTTTTTGAGAGATCATTTATCCTTTATGAGAAAAGGGGGCCTATACTACAGGTGAGTCTGAATATACAGTCGAAGTAGCACGGACGGACTATGACGAACGAAGGGTAGAGTGTAAAGCGAGATGAGAACTCTGCAGGCAGCTAACAAAGACTTTGAAGGCCGGTACAGCAGGGGCAGCAAAATGTTTCAAGAAACACGAACAACAGCACGCCTCTTAATGTGTTGCCAGATTGCCCCAGTTGAATTTACCAACGTTCGACGGAACCTTAACAGAGTACATTGCTTTCTGGGATCAGTTTAAACCCCAGATAGATGACAGAGACGATTTGTCAGATGCCGTCAAATTACAATATTTACTTTCACAGCTCAAGGGTAAAGCCTTGGACTTGGCCCGGCATTACCAAACCACCGACACCAATTACCAACATGCCAAAGACCAATTAAAGGACAAGTTTAGCAACAACTGAGGAGATAAAGGTAGCTATTACTTTATCAGTTGTTGGATCTAGAGGCTTGTCGCCATGACCGTCGGGAGCCTAGAGAAGTTCCGAATCAAAGTTATGAGTTTGACGAATAGTCTTAAAGATTTACATGATTGGGGCAAGTCGGAATGGTTCATCAGTCAGTTGATTCAGAGGAAACTCGCTGGCACTACAGTGCATGAGTTACACTTAAAATATCAGGCCCGGTGGCCTGGTGGCTAAAGCTCCCACTTCACACACGGAGGGCCCGGGTTCGATTCCCGGCGGGTGGAAACATTTCGACACGTTTCCTTACACCTATTGTCCTGTTCACCTAGCAGCAAATAGGTACCTGGGTGTTAGTCGACTGGTGTGGGTCGCATCCTGGGGGACAAGATTAAGGACCCCAATGGAAATAAGTTAGACAGTCCTCGATGACGCACTGACTTTCTTGGGTTATCCTGGGTGGCTAACCCTCCGGGGTTAAAAATCCGAACGAAGTCTTATCTTATCTTATCTTATCACGATACAACAGATCGTTGAGGGGTTGGGAGATCTCGTTTCTCATTTGAGTATAGGTGTGAGAGAAGAGCCACCCCCATCACCACAAAAAAACCCCAGACAGTCACTCAAAGATCTCGAGAGATCAGCCCTAAAGCTCGTACGACTAACGTTGGAGTGTACTATGGTAAAGAAGTGTCTAAGGTAAGAACCTCTAAGCAGAACCTCAGAGGCACTCATGCCAGAATATGCGTGTTCTGCGAAGGCGAACATGCTAGCACGAGTTGCTTGGAGTATATGACACTGAGCAGTAGGCAACAGAGACTAAGGGAGTTGAGACTCTGCTTAAAGTGTTGTGGGGAAGACTTTGGAGAGACTGTGGCACCCAGTCAGGGGAATGTCGAGTCTGTTGCAAAGGTAAGCACCATACTGCACTATGTCCCAATAATTTAAGGGAACTCCAGGCTAGTAGGCATATCTCTCAGGTAGAGATAGAAAGTGAGTCCAAGCCTGAAATGGTAGCCAGCATGATTAGTGGGATTTGAAGTCTTTTAATCCGAGTGAGAATCACGGAGGTGCTGCCCTACCTACAGTCATGGCAAAAGTTGTGAATGGGCACAGGTCCGAAACAATCCGATTATTCTTTGACCCAGGAGCACAAGTATCCTTGATAACAAAGGAGTTGGTGGCTTAAATAAAGTGAAGGCCAAAAGGGAAAAGTTAGTATGTTTGTTGGGAGGGGCTATAAGTCAGGCCCACCCAAATCTTATGATGTGGTGGATGTCACAGTCAAATTTAGGTGGACATCGCTGAGACATTACAGCCTTGGTGGTAGAGACTTACCCACGGCAAAAACAGCGAGAGGTCTTGCTGCAGCAGCTAAGCGATTGAAAGACCTTGATGGTGAAGCTGGCAGACCAGGGAATTACCACTGACACAGTCAGAAATGTAGGTATCCTGGTGGGAGCCAATCATATAGATGACTTCCTGTCTACAAGACGGACGTTTAAGGAAGGAAATTTGGGTTTTTACAGATCCCCCGTAGGATACTTTATAGGTGGCAGGATTCCACCCGAATTCCTGCCATGCCCGATAGAGGAAAAAGCTATCCCCATGATAGCTGGGGGGTAGTGATAATGAATACCAGTATACACAATGAACCGCCAGGGAAGGTGAACCAGGTAGGGAATGACGAACACTCGGCCACCTTCGGAAAACACTTTTACAGAGTATGTAAAGAGGGAGATAGATTGCCTTTAAATCCAGGGAACCTCGTATCAGTGGGACGAAAGGCTACCAGGGCATGTGGGCCACTGGGTGGGAAAGGGACGGAGCCCCTCGTCAAGGCTAGACATACAAAGACTTAAAGTTAAAGGAAAGGGTGCTAAGACCACCGGAACCAACAAGTTTACACCCCCAGAGGTCCACACAGGGGAAACTGGACGGTTAAAGTTAGACCGGAGTCTGCTCGACAAGAGTGGCCGGACGGCACTCGTGTCCAGGGTCCGCCGTGGGGGCTCGCGGAAGGTGAACTTGATTTAGACTTAGAGCCTACCTTCGCTGGCAGGAGGATGTGGAAATTTATTTGGTCCCTAAAGTTCCACAGGACAGATCCGGCATGGCCGTAATGGAATGGCTGAGCTGGGTGGCCCTTATACCCCACCCAAAACAAAGCATTCTCTAGTTGGCGAGGATTGTTGGTAAGCTTATTTAATTTATAGATTTACCCTTCAGGGAAGGAGTAGGTAGTTTTACTAGTAGTATATTAATATTAGGTTTACTAAGGCAACTGTAGATAATAATAATGTAGACCTAAGACCTTAACATAGGTAGTAATAGGCCGATAATGTAGGCAAACACTAGGTTAAATTAGCTAGGGAGAAATGGCAGCCCTAGCTTGAAGGATGAGGCACGGGTCTGGAAGACATGAGCTCTCCCTTCTTAAGACTGACACCAACTGGACAAGACATGCCGTGATCAGCAGACGGCGCCCCCCACGTGTCTTCACATTTGAGATTTGGGGAAATCTGGTAGAGGCACCTCTATGTACCATAGATGACATCCGTCAGGCCCATACAGTAAGACAAGACCTCCACTTTATCTCGTAGATTTCTGGCCAGTGTCTGGGGAGAATTGTGAGTGAGTTTGATCTGTGGGCCCCGGGGTGCAACAGGCAGTGCATGCCCAGTAAGTACCAGTTGTCTTAGGGCAGTCTGGAAGCTAGTGTCCGTGTCTGCATAGTTATACTAGGGGATACATACCCTCTTGGATATAGGAATTTCTGAGGTGCAGGCAGGACACTGATAATGATTGAATATTGCAGGAATTAAGGCTCCCGGTTGCACATGGTTTCTGAGGGTAAGTCCAAAGGGGCTAAGGTTAAGCTTAGGGAAGTTGAAGATCAGGATATATGCTGCAACACCAAGTAAGTTAGTCCTTTATAAGTGCATGCAGGCGAGTTTCTTGCAACATCAATCATTTGTGAAAATCTGTCCTATAAGCCACTTGTGAGGCTGAGGTACCCACCTCAGAGCTTGGTGTCAGCAGAGTTTGCCAGGGTAGGCGACTTACTTGGAGGCAGTCCACACAAATTTTCACAATAACACACAATATGAGTAAGGGAGAACGGTTCTACAAACTCTCACTGCAAGCACAGGGGAAGAGAAATGAACATGGTCGACAGTACTGGTATTCGTTCTGAGTCACACAGAATGACATGAGGTATCAGCTATAAAGAGACTGCTCTTATAAAAGTTAACATGTGAAGGTTACTCGAGAAATAACTTTTTACATTGCAAGGATTACTGTCATCGAGGATGGCATCACCATCTGGAACACACGGAACAACAACAACACTCAAGTGAGTACACTAGCCACTGAAACGTCTTTCTGCAACGGTTTGTGACATCAGCAAGAGATGGCATAACTTGTTACAAGTAAAGTTCTTTGCAAAGCGTCCCCTGGGAATAACAACTACTTGAACAAGTCGCCATCACAGGGATAGTAGTCTCAGCACCAAGGGTTGTCTGAGACAAATCTCAGATACAAGCTGTGAGAACAAACAATTGTCTAGTAGGTATGTCTTTCAGTCAGTAAGGGAATATTAGGACTGTGGACTGATTCATATTTACTTTGACTGGCATGATGCACTGAGTGAGCAATCAAAAGTGACTGGGACATCTTCTCAGGGAAGTTACTCAAGGACATAAAAGCAAGAATAATAAAGGGAATATATGACACAGTAAGCTTTAATGAGAAGAAAATGCTTAACTATTCTGCATATGTAAAGAAAAATAAGAAGTCACACAGTAGAGCATCCAGGACCTTGTCATAGTGGTCCAGTAGCTGCGACAGGCAGGAGCGACCTGCTCTAAACCCGTGTTGTCCTGGGTTGTGTAATTGATGGGTATCTGGGTGGTTGGCTATCTGCTTCTTAGAACCCTTTCAAAGATTTTTATGATATGGGATGTTAGTGCTATCGGTCTGTAGTTCTTTGTAATTGCTTTACTGCCACCTTTGTGGAGTGGGGCTATGTCTGTTGTTTTTAGTGTGTGTTGGATGATCCCCATGTTCATGCTGCCTCTCCCTAAAATGCTGAAGGAACGCAATAGGGGCTTCTTGCAATTCTTGATGAACACAGAGTTCCATGGGTCTGGGCCTGGGGCAAAGTTCATGGGCATGTCATTAACTGCCTCTTCAAAGTCTTGTGGAGTTAGAATAATATCCAAGAATTTTGGGATGACCAAATTTTGGGGATTGTTCATAAAGAATTCATTTGGATTGTCTTCCTTTACTCTGGGCAGTGGCTTGCTGAACACTGAGTCATATTGGGACTTCAGTATCTCACTCATTTCTTTGCTATCTTCTGTGTATGTCCCATCCCGCCTAAGCAAGGGCCCAATACTGGATGTTGTTTTTCCCTTCGATATGGCATAAAAGAAGAAGTATTCTGGGTACTTTCCAATTTCCTTTATGACTTTTAGTTCTTCCTGTGATTCTTGTCTCTTATAAGATTCCTTCAGCTTAAGTTCGATATTTGCAATTTCATTGACTAGTGCTTCCCTTCGTATTTCAGATATGTTGACCCCACTCAGCAGCTCTTTGACTCTTTGCCTTTGTCTGTATAGGGAACGTCTCTTCTAGTTTACATCTTCTCTTTCTTTTTCTTAATGGAATGTGTCTTGAGCAGATCTCAATAACCACAGAATTCATTTCTTCAAGGCAAATGTTTGGATCGGTGTTGTTTAGAATATCTTCCCAGCTTGTTTCATTTAGGACAAGGTTCACATGATCCCATTATATGTTTTTGTTATTGAAATTGAATTTCATGAAGAGACGTTCATGACTGCTCTATTTTGCTGGTCTGGAGCCCTGTGCATAGATGTCTGTACCTCTATTATGTTGCGATCTGAGTGAATTGTCTTTGATACAGTTATATTACGTATCAGATCATCATCGTTAGTGAAGATGAGGTCCAGTGTATTTTCTAGTCTTGTAGGCTCTACAATTTGTTGGTTTAAGATGAATTTGTTGCAGATATTTAATAGTTCATGTGTGTGTGAATTTTCATCTGAGCTGCCTCCCGGGGTGATCTCAGGTTGAAGTCTCCAGTAGTAAGATGTTTGGGGCAGGAGTTGGGAGATTTTCTAAACAGTGGTCAATTTTCTGAAGCTGCTCCTGGAATTGCTGGGAAGTTGCATCTGGAGACTTGTATACTGCCACATTGACAAGGTTTTGGTTTTTGATCTTTACCGCCGAAACGTCAACTACACCATTTGAGGTGTTTATTAGTTGTGTGCAAATGAGCGACTCTGTGACATACAGGACAACCCCTCTTGTTGCCTGCTTAGTCTGTCGCATCGGAATAGATTATAACCTGGGATCCATATTTCATTGTCATAATGATCCTTTATGTGGGTCTCTGTGAATGCTGCAAACATTTCATTTGACTCCATGAGCAGTTTCTTGATGTAAAGAATTTTGTTTTTTGATGGCTTTAGACTCCGCATGTTTGCAAAGACATATGTCATATTGGTGGAATTTAGGGGGGTTTTATTTGCTGGCTCTAATATCTGTTGTTCTGGGGAAGAGGCCGATGTCCGTGCCTCTGCTCCAGAAGTGTTTTCAGGTGGTGTAGGTTTATTGTCATTTCTTGCCAATTTTTTTCCCCTTCTGGACCTAAGAAACTTCTGTCCCTGGAGAGGCTGTGGCTCGTCTCTTTTGTTTCCCATAGTCTGGCTGATCAGTGTCTTCTTGTCCTCTTTAGATGATGTGCCTGGCAGCATGCATTGTAGCATTTTCTTTCGTGGATTGATGAGTGACACATTTCTGCGTGAAATAAGTTGCAAGAAGGGAAGTTGCACTCTCCTGTTGTCATGTGGGTGAGGCATTTTTTGGAATGGTCAGAGGTGCATGTCCCACCTGTTTTACCAGATATACCATGCCTGCAGATACCCAAGGCATAGTATTTACATAGATTGTACTTCTGTTTGCTAGGATTTGTTGCAGCTTCATTCACTGCTTATGCATTGATTTTTCCTGTTTCCTCACTATTTTTACCCCTGTATGGACATCAGTGCTTCCACCAGGTTTTGCTGGTAGTGTGTCGACACTATTTCCTAAAGTATCATCCCATTTTTATCCATCTCCAGCAGTATCTCTATTTTGAAACTCTGTGGAATGAATAACGTCCTCCAGGACAACACTAGAACCCTCACGAGCACTATCTTCTAAGACATCACTAGGGCCCTCTGGAGCACTTTTCTCCAGGACTACACTAGCACCCACAGCACCTTAACACACTGTGTATGCCAGATCTTCGATTGTTTGTGATCTCTGTTTCGTTAGCACATTTACCCCTTTTGCAACTTCGGATTCCTTGATGTTTTTTTCTTCACTAGGATGGAACTGATTGGTGATGAGGACTTATTATACATCCTGGCGAGATTGATCACACATACACCACTTTCATTCTTTGCAACGAGTTGTTTCTTGAATTCCATCCTGTTTCTCTCCTTCTTTATCAAAGGGCTGGCACTCTGAACTTTCTATGGCCCCATGGTAGCTTATTTAGCAGTTGCACTCAATAAACAAGCACAAAAAACAATGAATTTTTACGAAATGATTCATATGAACCCATAGGGTAATGTTCACTCAATGAGAAACAAAGCAAGACTGACTCAGAATGCGTGCGTGGGATGCTTTGTGTGGGCGTGGGCAGGCAGACATGTTCAGTACAGTGGACAAAAACCGAAGTGATGAATGAAAACTGGGACAATATTTTTACAAAAAAAAAAGTCGTCGAAAACAGAATTCAATGAAAACCAGGGCAAACAAAAACAGAGGTTCCACTGTAAATGGAAAATGGAAGCAGCAAGTAAGAGACAGGTGAAGTTTTATGAACTGAAAGAGGAGGCAGTTAGGGTAAGATATAATCAACTACTGGAGGATAGATGGCCTACTGAGAGTACAGTGGAACCTCAGTACTTGGAATTAATTCATTCCAGAAGGCTGTTCGAGTGCCAATACATTCGGGTATCGAACAAATTTTTCCAAACCAATTTTCTTTTGGTTCGCTATTATCACTAATCTTCATAGGCCCCATGGTAACTTATTTATACACTATAAAAAACACTAAAAATTGTGGAGAAACAAAAAATAGTTTACAGCGAAGTTCTGGCAGGTCGTGTTTGTTTGGTTGAGTGCTGAACTTGTTCAAGTAGGGAGCTATTCCAGTATGAGGTTACACTGTATAGGCAATGGTGCTGAAGATGTATCGGGTAGGTTTAACAATGTAGTGTTTTTGTGTACAGCAGAAGTTTGTGGTTACAGGAAAGTGGGTGTGGGAGGGAAGAAGAG
>NC_069493.1:17686632-17720392 GCF_026875155.1 Cherax quadricarinatus | reverse complement strand
GCAAGAGAAACGGTTCTACAAACTCCGCTGCAAGCACAGGGGAAGAGAAATGAACATGGTCGACAGTACTGGTATTCGTTCTGAGTCACACAGAATGACATGAGGTATCAGCTATAAAGAGACTGCTCTTATAAAAGTTAACATGTGAAGGTTACTCGAGAAATAACTTTTTACATTGCAAGGATTACTGTCATCGAGGATGGCATCACCATCTGGAACACACGGAACAACAACAACACTCAAGTGAGTACACTAGCCACTGAAACGTCTTTCTGCAACGGTTTGTGACATCAGCAAGAGATGGCATAACTTGTTACAAGTTAAGTTCTTTGCAAAGCATCCCCTGGGAATAACAACTACTTGAACAAGTCGCCATCACAGGGATAGTAGTCTCAGCACCAAGGGTTGTCTGAAACAAATCTCAGATACAAGCTGTGAGAACAAACATATTGTCTAGCTAGGTATTGTCTTTCAGTCAGTAAGGGAATATTAGGACTGTGGACTGATTCATATTTACGTTGACTGGCATGATGCACTGAGTGAGCAATCAAAAGTGACTGGGACATCTTCTCAGGGAAGTTACTCAAGGACATAAAAGCAAGAATACTAAAGGGAATATATGACACAGTAAGCTTTAATGAGAAGAAAATGCTTAACTATTCTGCATATGTAAAGAAAAATAAGAAGTCACACAGTAGAGCATCCAGGACATTGTCATAGTGGTCCAGTAGCTGCGACAGACAGGAGCGACCTGCTCTAAACCCGTGTTGTCCTGGGTTGTGTAACTGATGGGTTTCTAGATGGGTGGTGATCTTGCTTCTTAGAACCCTTTCAAAGATTTTTATGATATAGGATGTTAGTGCTATCGGTCTGTAGTTCTTTGCAATTGCTTTACTGCCACCTTTGTGGAGTGGGGCTATGTCTGTTGTTTTTAGTGTGTGTTGGATGATCCCCATGTTCATGCTGCCTCTCCCTAAAATGCTGAAGGAATGCAATAGGGGCTTCTTGCAATTCTTGATGAACACAGAGTTCCATGGGTCTGGGCCTGGGGCAAAGTTCATGGGCATGTCATTAACTGCCTCTTCAAAGTCTTGTGGAGTTAGAATAATATCCGAGAATTTTGGGATGACCAAATTTTGGGGATTGTTCATAAAGAATTCATTTGGATTGTCTACCTTTACTCTGGGCAGTGGCTTGCTGAACACTGAGTCATATTGGGACTTCAGTATCTCACTCATTTCTTTGCTATCTTCTGTGTATGTCCCATCCCGCCTAAGCAGGGGCCCAATACTGGATGTTGTTTTTCCCTTCGATATGGCATAAAAAAAGAAGTATTCTGGGTACTTTCCAATTTCCTTTATGACTTTTAGTTCTTCCTGTGATTCTTGTCTTATAAGATTCCTTCAGCTTAAGTTCGATATTTGCAATTTCATTGACTAGTGCTTCCCTTCGTATTTCAGATATGTTGACCCCACTCAGCAGCTCTTTGACTCTTTGCCTTTGTCTGTATAGGGAACATCTCTCTCCTTCTAGTTTACATCTTCTCTTTCTTTTTCTTAATGGAATGTGTCTTGAGCAGATCTCAATAACCACAGAATTCATTTCTTCAAGGCAAATGTTTGGATCGGTGTTGTTTAGAATATCTTCCCAGCTTGTTTCATTTAGGACAAGGTTCACATGATCCCATTATATGTTTTTGTTATTGAAATTGAATTTCGTGAAGAGACGTTCATGACTGCTCTATTTTGCTGGTCTGGAGCCCTGTGCATAGATGTCTGTACCTCTATTATGTTGCGATCTGAGTGAATTGTCTTTGATACAGTTATATTACGTATCAGATCATCATCGTTAGTGAAGATGAGGTCCAGTGTATTTTCTAGTCTTGTAGGCTCTACAATTTGTTGGTTTAAGATGAATTTGTTGCAGAGGTTTAATAGTTCATGTGTGTGTGAATTTTCATCTGAACTGCCTCCCGGGGTTATACTCCTCCATTTTAGGAGTCTCAGGTTGAAGTCTCCAGTAGTAAGATGTTTGGGGCAGGAGTTGGGAGATTTTCTAAACAGTGGTCAATTTTCTGAAGCTGCTCCTGGAATTGCTGGGAAGTTGCATCTGGAGACTTGTATACTGCCACATTAACAAGGTTTTGGTTTTCGATCTTTACCGCCAAAACGTCAACTACACCATTTGAGGTGTTTATTAGTTGTGTGCAAATAAGCGACTCTGTGACATACAGGACAACCCCCTCTTGTTGCCTGCTTAGTCTGTCGCATCGGAATAGATTATAACCTGGGATCCATATTTCATTGTCATAATGATCCTTTATGTGGGTCTCTGTGAATGCTGCAAACATTTCATTTGACTCCATGAGCAGTTTCTTGATGTAAAGAATTTTGTTTTTTGATGGCTTTAGACTCCGCATGTTTGCAAAGACATATGTCATATTGGTGGAATTTAGGGGGTTTTATTTGCTGGCTCTAATATCTGTTGTTCTGGGGAAGAGGCCGATGTCCGTGCCTCTGCTCCAGAAGTGTTTTCAGGTGGTGTAGGTTTATTGTCATTTCTTGCCAATTTTTTTCCCCTTCTGGACCTAAGAAACTTCTGTCCCTGGAGAGGCTGTGGCTCGTCTCTTTTGTTTCCCATAGTCTGGCTGATCAGTGTCTTCTTGTCCTCTTTAGATGATGTGCCGGGCAGTATGCTTTGGGGCATTTTTTTTCCCGTGGATTGATGATTTGACCCCAATTTCTGGTGAACTAAGTTGAAAGAAGGGAAGTTGAAAATCTCCTGTTGTCATGGGGTGGGGCATTTTTTGGGATGGTCAGAGGTGAATGCCCCCACCTGTTTTTAACCAGTATCCCCTTGCCTCCCAGTTTCCCAAGGGCCATCGTATTTACTTTAAAATTGTACTTTGTTTGCTAGGATTTATTGCAGCTTCTTTTCACTGCTTATGCGGGGGTTTTTTCCCTTTTTTCCTCACTATTTTTTAAACCCCGGTATGGGACATCAGTGTTTCCCACCGGGTTTTTTGGGGTTTAGTGTGTCGACACTTTTTCCCTAAAGCTTCATCCCTTTTTTTTCCACCCTCCAGCAGTATTTCTTTTTTAAACCCTCTGTGGAATGAATAACGTCCTCCAGGAAAACCACTAGAACCCTCACGAGCACTATCTTTTTAAGGACATCACTGGGGCCCCTCTGGAGCACTTTTCCGGGACTCACTGCCCCCAGAGCCCCTTTTAACACCGTGTTTTCCAGATCTTCGATTGTTTGTGATCTTTTGTTTCGTTAGCAAAATTTCCCCCTTTTTGGGCAATTTTGGGGATTCCTTGATGTTTTTTTTTCTTCCCCTAGGATGGAACTGTTGGGTGATGTGGACTTTTTAATACTTTGGGGCGAGATTGATCCAATACACCACTTTCATTTTTTTTGCAAACGATTTTGTTTTTTAAATTTTTTCCCATCCTTTTTCCCTCCCCCTTCTTTACCCAAAAGGGCTGGCACTCTAACTTTTATGGCCCCTGGTAGCTTTTTTTAGCAGTTGCACTCAATAAACAACCCAAAAAAAAACAATGAATTTTTAAAAAATTGATTATTAAAACCATAGGGTAAGTTCATCAATGGAAAAAAAAGAAAGACTGCCTCAGAATGCGTGCGGGGGGTTTGTTTTTTGTGTGGGCGTGGGCGGGGCCATGTTCAGTACAGTGGCCCAAAAAACCAAAGTGATGAATGAAAACTGGGCCAATATTTTTCAAAAAAAAAAGCCCGTCAAAAAACAAAATTCCCAATTTGAAAACCGGGGCAAAAAAAAAACAGGGGGTTTCCACGGTTAAATGGAAAAGGAAGCAGCAAGTAAGAAAACAGGGGGAAGTTTTTTGAACTGAAAGAGGAGGCGTTAGGGAAGATATAAATAAAAATACGGGAAAGGTTTTAGAGGGCCTATGGGGAGTACAGTGGAACCTCAGGATTTGGAAATTTAAAATTATTCAAAAAAGGCTGTTCGAGTGGCCAAATAAAATTGGGTTTTCGAAAAAAAATTTTTCCCAAAAACCAATTTTCTTTTGGTTCGCTTTTTATAAATAATCTTCATGGGCCCCCTTGGTAACTTATTTTTTCCTAAAAAAAAACCACTAAAAAATTGGAGAAAAAAAAAATATTTTACAGCGAAGTTCGGGCAGGTTTGTGTTTTTTTTGGTTTTGAGTGCTAAATTGTTCAAGTAGGGAGTATTCCAGTAGGAGGTTAAAAGGAAATAGGCAATATTTGTTTGGAAGAGGGACCCGGGTTTTTTAACAATGTATTTGTTTTTTTGTACAGCAGAATTTTTGGGGTTACGGGAAAGTGGGTGTGGGGGGGAAAAGAGCGTTTTGGTGGAATGATTTAAAGATTAAAAGATTTCCCACCGAAGTGGCTGTAAAATTTTGGGCCCCCATACCACCCAGTGGAGGGTTTAAAACCCAAGAGCTTTTAAATTGGGATAAAAAAAAAAGGCCCTGGGAAATTGGGGCCCCAAAAGGGGGTTTTAACGGGTTTGTAATTTGGTTTTAATTCTACGGGTTCCCCGTTAGAAAAAAAAATTTAGGAAATTTGCTTGGGTTTTAGTCTATATTCTTCACTCAGGGGAAAAATTAAGCCAAATAGTGTTCAAGACGTGACTGTATTGGCCCACATAATTTGCATTTTTTTGATCATCATCTTGTGTTCCCTATCTGCCGAATTACTTGAAACCAACCCTTTAAGTTTTGGCCCACTACAATTTCAGTCAGTCTTTTCACATTCCCAAGGTTTTGCTCCATAAACATATTTTACATTAAAGTTTTTCCTTAGGGGGTTTATAGATCAAATCGGGCCTCAAACTGAAATCCTAAAAACACTCATTTTTCATTATTTATTTTCCTCTAATATTTTTCCCTAATGAAAAAAAAGGCACATTATATTAAAATTTTTTTTTTTTAAATTTCTTTGAAATAGTTTAAAAAGGTGACTGACATTTTTAAAAGGAAAAACCATACCCCCGGCCGGGGTTTTCCCCCCGCTGGGGTAGGGTCAGTGGCAACCCCGAGGGGGGCTGAGTTTTGGGGACTCTATGCCCGGGGGTTTTAAAACCCCCGGCCCGGGGGTAATGGTTTTTTTTGAAATTTCGTGTCATTACGATTTCTTGAGTCATTTTTATAAGGAGTCTGTTTCCATGATAGTTTAAAATTGTACTTTTACAATATTGATTTGCTAAGTGAAAAAAGGACACCCTTTATCATGCCCGAAGCATTTTTTAAAAAACCCAAAAAGTTATTTTCCCAACTTTCTCCTTCAGGGTACTCTTTTTTGGTTTAAACATTCTAATTTTAATCATGTAGGGAAACCCAATGTGGGGATCATAGAAAATTGTACTTAATTTCCCTTTTTCCCCCAAAAATTTTGATTCTATATCGGGTTTCCCCAAATTTGAGATGTTTTTGGGGGAGTATTATGTGAGTAAAGGACCCTTAAAATAAATTAGATAGCACCCAGTAGTGTTTGACAGAGTCAAGCTCAATGTCATAAGTTAGCAAAGGGGTGCCATTAGGATTGCAAAAAAATTTTCAGTTTGCAGGGTTTAGTTAGTTTAATATGTTTATTATGCACCCCATCCCCCAAACCTGTGGGTGGTGCCCAAAAGATTACAGGGTTACATAATTGGTCCAGGGCCCTGGACCCCAAAGTTTTGTGTGAGCAAGTTACAGAGGAAATTAAAACTACAATTACAAAGGAAATTTAAAACTCCAATTTACGAAGGTAATGAACTCAAAATTTTTCCAAAGGTAATGAACACCGGGTAGGTTGGTCACAATCAGGGAAAAGTTACAAAGGGTTTTACAGGGGTTTTGTAATGGGTCCGGGACTGCCCCCCCAAAGTTTTGTTAGCTGTGCTGGGTAAAAAAGAAAAAGGGCCAAAAGTGAACCCTAATGTGACATTTATTGGGGCCCAAACGTTTCCCCTCCCCAGGAGCTTTTTTCAAGCCTTTCCCAAACAAAAAAGGGCCCAAAAGGGGTATATAAAGGCTCAGAGTGAGGGGGAAATACTTTTTGAGGTACCTTTTTGGTTCACTAGGGGGTTATGTTGTGTTTAGTAGTATGGTAGTGAAAAAAGAAATAAAATAGGGTTAAAAAAAATTTAATTGTACTTTGAGAAAAAGGATATAAAAGTTTATTATTGGGGTAACTAAAAATGGGTTTGGACAAATATAAAACGGGAAAAAAGGCAGCTTTTTTCCCAGTGTTCCTCTCTGTAATGTGCTTTTTTTTTGTTTTAACAGGAGAGACTATGTGATGGGCAGGGTTTACTTTTTAAGGGGATTCTTGCTAAGACTTCGGAGTTTGGTAAAGCTGCCGTTGTTTTTTTTTAATTTTTTTCGAAACACGATCAGTGCTGATTCGGGGCACTTGCGTTCCCGGAAAATTAGTTTCTTTGACCCTAATTGGGCGTCTCTGAATTTCATGAGATGATTGGGGGAATTTGGGTTTGTTGTCCCACGGGCCCGTTGTTAGGTTATCTTTCCCCTACATGCGAAAATGTGTTCTTTGGGGGCGGGTTTTGGGGGGTTTTCCTTGCGGTTTCACCTACGTAAACCCTTGTCAAAACACACACAAACCCACACACAAAACCACAAAACACCCCAAAACAAACCCCACCCACACACCACAAAACACCCAAACACACACCCCACCACACACACCCCCCCCAAAACCACACCCACAAAGTAAGAAAAGGGAGAGGGGGGTGGGTTGATTGAAATCTTCTTGGACTGCAAAAAAGGGCCTTTGACCATTTTCCTCCCAGAGTTAGTGCAGAAGCTAGAGCATAGGCGCTTAAAAACGGGAAAGGGGCCCACTGCAAGGGATCAGAGAATCCCTTGACGGGAGGCAACAACGAGTCATGGTATTTAATGTTTGTTTTCACAGTGGGCACCGGTGACGAGCGGGGGTCCCACGGGGTTTCGGTTTCCTGGGGCCAGTGTTTTTTTTTGGTATATTTGGTGAACGCCCATAAACGGAAGGGTTTAGACTCGAAGTGTCCCCTTTTTGGCAGATGATGAAGTTAATGGGGGAAAATTTAAAAATCTGATGAGGCCCAGGCAGGACTTCAAAGAGCCCTGGACAAAAGGGGAACACCTGGGTCCAGAAAAATGGCTTTTTAAAATTTAAATTCCTCCCAAAATGCAAAGTCATAAGGTAGGGGAAAAGGGCACAAAAAGCCCACAGACAGGGGATGGGGCCTAGGGGCCAAAGACTGCAAACTCACTCAAGGAGAAAGATCTTGGGGGGGAGTAAACCCCGAGCTTTTGTCTCCGGAAGCCCACATAAATCAGAAAACTGCTGCAGCATATGGGCGCCCGGGGAAAACCGGGAAAACCGGCACCCGGACCCCTTGAAAGGGGAATCATTAAGGGGACACTGTACCCCCGGGTATGTCAGGCCCATACTGGATTTATGAAAGCACCTGTTTGGAACCCCTCTTGATTAAAGCCGTAAAGGGAAAACTAGAAAAAGTCCCTAAGGTTTGCGAAAAAAAGGTTAGTTCCAGAGCTAAGGGGAATGTCCTATAAAGAAGTTTAAAGGGAAAAATTTCCGGGCCCGGGAGGGACACGGGGCAGGAGGGTCAGGGGGACATGAAAACACATAAAAAATTCTGCGGGGAAAGACAACTTTGGACAAGGAAGGTTTGTTCCGGGGGGGACACAGAAAAAAAAAAGGGCCAAAATTTGGGGAAGTTGAAGACCCCAAATGAGTCAGGGGGAAGTAGTAGGAAGTAATTTTCTTCAGTCATAGAGTTGAAAGGCGGGGAATAGCTAAAAAAATGTTTGAAAGTGGAGGAAAGGAACCTACACATTTTTTAAAGGGCCCGAGGTTTGAAAAAGTTTCATGGAGGGGGAGAGAGAGGGTCTATTAGAAACCGGGTTTGAAAAGGGGGGGGCCAGGGGGTGGGACTCGACCCCTGAAACCCACAAATAGGTGATTTACAAATAGGTGAGTCCCACACACACACACCCCTCACCCCAAAAGCAAACTCATAAACCCCTGCACACACAAAACACATGCACACACATGAAATTTAAACCCCACCCACACACACCACACACACACAACACACACCCACACACAACCACACAACAACCAAACCACAAAAACCCCGGGGGGCCCCGTGGGGGGTGCAGACGTGGGTCCCCAAGGGGCCCCCAGGGGAACCTTAGTTTTTTTTAAAGGGCATTCAGTAAATTCTCCCCAGTAATCAGTGGTTGTGGGCCCCGTCGGGTGAACAAATACTACGAGTGAAAATTTAAAGTTATTAGTTAAAAAAAAGTCGAGAAAAAAAGTGAAATATAATATTTTAAAGCGAAAACCGTTGTGGGTCTTTCTAGACGCCCCGTTGCCACATTGATTCAAAAAATACAAAGATCAAAGGGTTTTAAAAAGCGAGTGTTCAAGGAATTCCCGAGTTTGGCTAACAAGTGAAAATTTTGGGGCACCATTTCAGTGAGAAATGACAAAGTTTAAAAAGCCCAAAAGAAGAAAGGGAAAAAAAAAAAATTAACCCAAAGGGAAGGGGGGCCCGCAGTAGGCCCCCGTACCAGGGGGACGTCACGACAAGCTGTGTGCCATTTACATATAAAATGAAGTGTGTTATAAAGTTTAAAGGTTTAAAAATGAAAAATCGCGTGATGAAGCAGGATGTAAAGAGCCCTATATGGTTTAAAATCAGGGTGAAGGATTTTAAAAAAGGGGTTTAAGGCCTCCGGGACGGGGCGGGCTTCATCATCGGCATCTAGCAGCTTGTCACCACACCACTGCAGCGCAAGTTTTATTCACCTATTTGTGGTTTGCATGTGGCAGGCCCCGTTCTGGCCCTTCATCTTTTGATTTCTGGTCACTCCCCTTCCCGCAAGCTATTACCGAATTAGAATTTAAATAGTATAGAATTTAAATGAATATAGTGTTGCGAGTGTGAGGACAAACCAGTCCCGCGAGGAGGGAAAAGGTAGTATTTTTTCCAGTAGTTATTAGCAGTAAGAATATTAGGAAGTAGGAAAAAAAAACCCCCTCCCAATTTGAACATGGAAAAAGGTTTAAAAAACCCGCAATAAAATTTTAATTTAAAAACCCCGACACACACCCCAAACCCCAAAGGGGGGGTAACTTACTAAAAACTAGGGGGGCGGGACAAGTTTTTAAGGGCCAAAATTTAAGAAGGTTTCGAAAGGGTTTAAGTCCAATGAGGGGTTTGGGGGTCAGGTTCCCCAAAAAGTTTGTGGCCGTCATTACACCCCAAAAGTCACCCACCCAACAAAACCAAAACACACCACAGGGGGAGGGCAAATGTTTCTACTGGTAGTTTTAAACAGTAAGGAAAAAATTAGGAGCGGGAAATCCCCCTCAATTCGGGAAAAAGGGTATGATAATAACCGCAATAACCCGAAATTAAAACCAAAATAGGGCAAAAGTGGAGGGGAGTAGCTTTTTGGGAAAGAAAAAAGCTTTAGGGCTAAATTTAGCCTGCAGGACAGAGAGGTATAACGGATCTTTAAACCCACCACCTCCCCCCCCAACCATCCCCCCCCTCACACACATCACAAAACCCCACAAGGGTTTGGGCACTCATAGAAGCTTTTTGGCCCTTTGTAGCAAGTTTTGCTTTTTTTTAAACCCAAAAATTTCTGGTATGTATTAGCAGTATCTCCCCCTCACACCTTCCCCATACACACAAAACACACAAAATACCATAAAACACCCTATTAACATACCACACACCCCCTGCATAGGACAATATGGTAACGAAATAAGCGAATACACATTTTTAAAACACCACCCCCATAAAAAACACACACAAAACACACCCACACACACCCCACACACACCACAAAACCACACACAACCCCAACACACCCAACACAAAAACACACACCCCACCCACACACGGAAGGAAAAGGGGCCCCGAGGTTGGGGCCCCGTTTGGGAGATGTCTGAAGTTGATTTAGAAGAATTCACTCGATCGAAGACCAGGCCCGAACTACAAAAGGGGTTGGACGGCTGCAGACCCGGGTTCCCGCAATTGGGGTCCAGGGTTCAAAACCCTCCAAGTGCAAAGTTAAGTTGGGGAAGGGGAAAAGAAAAAAACCCCAGACGGAGTACAGTCTAGGGGGCCAAGAAAACTACAAAACCCCACTGGGAAAAAAGATTTTTGGGGTGAGTATAAAACCCGGCCCCCTTCCTGAAACGCACATAAACCCAAAAAAATGCTGCCGATAAAGGGCGCCTTTGGGAAACCTCAGAACAGCATTCCAAAAATTTTTAAAAAGGAATATTCAGGACCCTGTACACGTGTCGTTAGGCCCATATTTTGGGGTATGCGGCACCGTTTGGAAAACCCCCACCCAAACCAAAAAAACGTGGAAGGGAAAATAAAGAAAGGGGCAAAGGTTTGCAAACAAGGGCTTTCCCCAGGCTAAAGGTATGTCCCCAGAGGAGAGGTTAAGGGAAATTTAACCTGGGGCGATATGGAGGAAGGAGAGTAGGGGGGGCATGATAAGACATTCCAAAAAACTGAGAGGGGGTTACCAAAGGGGGACAAAAAAACAGGATGTTCCAGGGTTGGACCCCCTTTAAAAGGGGGGACACAGTTGGAAGCTGAAGACAAAGATGAAACAAGGGATGTTAGGAAGAAATTTTTTCAGGGCCCCAGATTTGTCCCGGGAAGTTTTGGGGAAAACCCATGTAGTGGAGGAGGGGGTCCATACATAGCTTTAAGCAGAGGTATGATTTAAAACTCCCGGCTCAGGGAGGTGGGCCAGTAGCGATCAGTTTATTTTCGGGGCCCGGGCCCGGGCTCGACCCGCAACCTCAAAAAGGGGAGTACAAAAAAAAGGTTTAGTACTGGTGAGTTTCCACCACAAACACATATATTCCCTCACGGGCACTTTCCCTTGGCCCTTTTTTTTCCCCCCTCCCCCGCTAATCCCATTACCACCTCCCCGCTTTTTAAGGGGGGCACTCCAAACCTTTTTCCCCCCCCCCCCTGCCCCCTTTATCCCAAACCCCTTCACTCCCACACATTTCACCCAAAAACTTATACACAAACACAAAACACCCTTTTTACACAAACCCTTTCCCCCCCCCCCCTAACCAAACCCCTCCCCCCTTTTCAATCCACCTCTCAACCTTCCCCAAACCCCCCTTCACCTTAGCCACCCACCCCCCTTCCCCCCAAACCCTTTCCCCCCCCCCCAACGATTTTAACCCCCCCCCCTAAAACCTATCTAACCCCTCCCCCCCAAAACCCTCTAACCCCCCCCCCCCAAAACCCTCTAACCCCTCCCCCAAAACCATCTAAACCCCCCCCCCAACTACCTCTTTCCCTCCCAAAAATGCATTAAAACCCTTTCCCTCCCCTTCCCTCTTATCTATTCCTCTTCCCTAACCAAACCCCCTTCCCCCCTTCCCTTTTGTGGAGCAAGGGGGGAAAACCTAGAAAATAGAGTGAGAAAAAAGGGGGTTTGAAGGACCCAATCTGGGAGGGGGGACAGGGAGGCCCGAGCTCAAAAAAAGGGGGGGAAGACTGGGGAAGGGGACTAGATGAGCTGGCAAGGGAAAATGGAATAGAGGTTTTGCAGAAACATGCCCCCAGCAGCAGAAAAACAAGTAGAGAGATTTGAAGGATCTGAGACATCTAAAACGCATAGAGACAGAAAATAGCATCGGAAAATGGGCTACATCGACAAAAGACAATGGGTCTGAAGGGAGGGTTTGGGGAACTAAAATGTATGCAGAGGTCCTGTTTAAAACCCCCATGGGGCCCAAAAAAAAGGGAAAAGGGGGCACATAAATACAGAAAGAGAGGTTGGAAGACATTGAAGGAAAAAAGGGGGCCCTTAAACCAAATTCCCCTTGGGGGCCAGGGGAAAAAAGGTGAGCAGGAAGGCAAAAACCCAAGGGGGCATAGGGGACAAAGCTAGGGAGGGGACTGAAAGGGAAAGGAAAAGTCCCCAGGAAAAAACTAAAAAAACATTTAGAGGAATTTCAATGGGAGTCCAGATCGAGGTGGAAAGGAACAGATCAGTGTTTGCTATTTAGCTGGAAAGAAGCTAAAGGGGAAACTTATGATAAAAGGAAAGCAGGTGGAGAAAAAACCGATTTGGGAAAGGGATCATGAAAAGGTTTATTTGGCGGCCCGGGGGGGGTGACCCAGGGGGCAAAAATTTTTGGAGAATTGGGGGGTTCGCAAGAAAAGGAACGTCCTTTAAAAGTAAAATTTTTAAAAGGGAGAATCAAAACCCGGAAAAACCTGATCCCGCAGGGAAAAAAGCATGGGGTGGGGAGGCAAGGGAGGGTTTATGGGTTTTTGGGACCCCGATCGAGACAGAACAAAAGGAGGAAAAGGGAAAACGATGAAAGGGAAAAGTTCAAAAAACGAAAGGGGGGAAATGGGTGGAAATAAAAAAAGGGAGCAGAATAACCCCCGGGAAAAAGCGGAAAAAACAAAAAACCCCCCCCCCAAAAAAACACCTGGGAAGGGAAAGGGCTCCAGCCATGCACCCCAAGGCAAAAAAAACAATCCAAACCCAAACCCTCCCCACAAACCCAAACCCCCTGTTTTTCCCCCCCCCGCCCCACCCGTTACAGTATTGAAAAAGAAGTTGAAAAGGGTTTTGGGACACAAATGCAAAAATGGATTAAAAGAATTTAAAAATGAGGAATGGGAAGAAAAAATCAATGAGAAACCCCAGACATTTATAGCAAATTTTCAGAAACAAAAGTTTAAAAACAGATGCAAATCTTCCCAAAAGGATACCCCGATCATGAGGAAAAATTTGAAGGGGCACAGGGGGAGGTGAGGGTTGCCCCTGCTCATAAAAAAACAGATGGAAAATTTGGAAAAAAGGGGGAAAGGGATGGATTTAGACGGAAAAAAAAAAGGAAAACATAGTATGTACACTTCAGTTTTGGGGAAGAGAAGGTGGTCATTGCAGTGATGGATAATCCCCCACAGAAAAAAGCAGGAGGCCAAGAGAGGAATATGAAAAAAAAAAAAAAAAAGCGTAGAGCAATGTTGGACCCCACTTGCTGAGGGAGCAAAAAAAGAGCTCACTCCAGGGGGAAACAAAGTTGTTTGGGTTTTGGGGGGAAATTTCCAAAAATTTAGAGGAGATTTAAATGGGAAAAAATGGAGCCACCCTGGGGGTCAAGAAAAAATGGAGAGCCAAGTTTTTGGGTTTGGGTGTGGGGAAAACCCTTTATGCAAAAACAGGTTTTGGGCACTCCCGAGTGAGAGGGGGGGATTTTTCCGCAAGATTGGGTCTTGGTTCACCCTTTGGGAGCTCAGACAATTTGGGGCATCCCTATGAGAATCCCTTTGGACTAGCGACCCACGCGGTTTTGTGCTTTGAGTACCTAGTAGAGCTGCAAGTGGGAGAGTAAAAGGGAGAAGGGGAAAAAACCTTTACTATAAAAAGGGGACTTTCATAGGGGTTTTAAAAACTTTTTTGCGGGGGTCCAAAGGGGGCAGAGAAACTTTGGAAAGGGGAAAAAAAACCAGTAAACGAAATGGTTGGGATTTTGTTTAAAAACAAAAAAGCAAAGGGGCATTTGGGAAAAGGTTTTAATTTCCCCAAAGGGCAAACAGAAAAAAAACGGGGGGTCCCGAACGAGCCCCTTTGGTTTTCCCCACGGTTTTAAGGGGGGCAAAAGCAAAGTGCAATAGAGAATGGAAAAAGTACAGAAGGCAGAGAACACACGAAAATAGGGAGATCAGTCGCAGAGCCAGGAACGAGTACGCACAGGTAAGGAGGAAGGCCCAGCAAGTATGAAAATGACATAGCATATAGAATCAAGACTGACCCGAAACTCTTGAATAGCCACATCAGGAGGAAGACAACAGTCAAAGACCAGGTGATCAGATTAAGGACAGAAGGTGGAGAACTCACAAGAAATGATCAGAAGGTATGTGAGGAGCTGAACAGGAGATTTAAGGAAGTTTTTACAGTAGAGACAGGAAGGGCTGTGGGAAGATAGCACAGATGGGAATATCAAGAGGGAATTATACCAACAACCGAACAACCGAGGAGGAGATGAAGAAGCTGCTAAGTGACCTTTATACCTCAAAGGCGATGGGACTGGACAACATCTCCCCATGGGTCCTTAGAGAAGGAGCAGAGATGCTGTGCATGTCACTAACCACAATCTTCAACACATCCCTTGAAATTGGGCAACTACCTGAGAAATAGAAGACAGCAAATGGAGTCCCCATATTTAAGAAAGGAAACAGAAACGAGGTGCTAAACTACAGACCTGTGTCTCTGACATGTATTGTGTGCAAAGTCATGGAGAAGATTATCAGAAGGAGAGTGGTCGAACACCTGGAATGGAACAAGATTATAAATGAAAACCAGCATGGGTTCATGGAAGGAAAATCTTGTATCACAAACCTCCTGGACTTTTATGACAAGGCAACAGAAATAAGACACGAGAGAGAGGGGTGGGTAGATTGCGTTTTCCTAGACTGCAGGAAGGCCTTTGACACAGTTCCCCAAAAGAGATTAGTGCAGAAGATGGAGGATCAGGTGCATGTAACAGGGAGGGCACTGCAATGGATCAGGGAATACGTGACAGGGAGGCAGCAACGAGTCATGGTACATTAAGAGGTATCACAGTGGGCTCCTGTGACGAGCAGGGTCCCACAGGGGTCAGTTCTAGGACCAGTGCTATTTTTGATATATGCGAACATGATGGAAGGAATAGACTCTGAAGTGTTCCTATTCGCAGATGATTTGAAGATGATGAGAAGAATTAAATCAGATGAGGATGAGGCAGGACTGCAAAGAGACCTGGACAGGCTGGACATGTGGTCCAGAAACTGGCTTTTCAAATTCAATCCTGCCAAATGCAAAGTCATGAAGATTGGGGAGGGGTAAAGAACTGCAGACAGAGTATAGGCTAGGTGGACAAAGACTACAGACCTCATTCAGGGAGAAAGACCTCGGGGTGACCATAACACCGAGCACATCACCGGAGGCACACATCAACCAAATAACTGCTGCAGCATACGGGCGCCTGGCAAACCTGAGAACAGCGTTGCGATACCTAAATAAGGAATCGTTCAAGACACTGTACACTGTGTATGTTAGGCCCATACTGGAGTATGCAGCACCAGTCTGGAACACACACCTGGTCAAGCACATCAAGAAATTAGAGAAAGTACAAAGGTTTGCAACAAGGCTAGTCCCAGAGCTCAGGGGAATGTTGTACGAGGAAAGGTTGAGGTAAATCGGACTGACGACGCTGGAGGACAGAAGGGTCAGGGGAGACATAATAACGACATACAAGATACTCTGGGGAATAGACAAAGTGGACAGAGATAGGATGTTCCAGAGAGGGGACACAGGAACAAGGGGTCACAGCTGGAAGCTGAAGACTCAGACGAGTCACAGGGACACTAGGAAGTATTTCTTCAGTCATAGAGTCGTCAGGAAGTGGAATAGCCTAGCAAGTGAAGTAGTGGAGGCAGGAACCATACATAGTTTTAAGAAGAGGTATGATAAAGCTCAGGAAGCAGAGAGAGAGAGGACCTAGTAGCAATCAGTGAAGAGGCAGGGCCAGGAGCTGAGTCTCGACCCCTGCAACCACAATTAGGTGAGTACAATTAGGTGAGTACACACACACACACACAAATTTACACACACACAGTAGCGTGGGTCCGTGGGGTGAAGACGTGGGTAACAAGGCTCAGAGATCCTTAGCGTTGTATGGTGTGCAATAACAGTTAGCAGTAATCAGTGGTAGTGGAACGTCAGTGAACAATACTACGAGTGATAATTAAAGTTATTAGTTAAAGAAAGTGAGAGGAAAGCTGAAATCATAATATTTCAAAGCGCAAACCGTTGGGGGTCTTAGGCGCTGTTGCCACATTGGTAGCGGTAGGCCTGAAGAAGTGACGTCACAACAAGTTGTGTGCCATTATACATATAAAGTGAAGTGTATATAATGTGAAGTGTATACTATCATCAGTGAAGAGTGAAATCGCGTGAGGAAGCGGGATGTATGAGAATATATGGTTATAATCATCACGGGTGAAGGATCTCCAAAATAGGGATTTAAGGCCTACGACGACGACTTCGTCATCAGCAGCTGGCAACTGTCACCGCAAGTTTATTCCCCTATTTGTGGTTTGCATGTTGACGGCCCTGGCTGGCCTTGCATACTGTTTGATACTGGTCACTCACTCCTGCAAGTTATTACCAGAATTAGAATAGAAATAGCATAGACATAGAGAATATAGTGTTGACGAGTGTGAGAAGGTAGGTGGGACAAGCTTTTAAGAGCAACATTGTAAGACGGTGCTAGGGTAGGTCCCAGGAGGGTTGTGTCAGGTCACAAGAAGTTGCGGCCAGTCATTACACCGCACAAGATTCTCTCTCACACACACACACACACACACACTCACACACACACACATACATGCACACACGCACACAGGCAGTGTTACTACCGGTAGTTATTAGCAGTAAGAATACTTAGGAAGTAGGAAGTCCTCTCTCAATGTGAACAAGGGAAAATGATAATAACCAGCAACAATTAATACGTAAATCCCGAAAGGGCAATAAGTGGAGAGGTAGTAATTGGGAAAGATAAATGAGACAAAATTTGGCCTACACGAGGGATTTTTAAAACCCCCCCAACCTCCCCCCCCCTAACCCTCCCTCCCTACACACAAGCACACACCCCAAAAGGGGTTTGACACAAAAATCACACACACACACACACACACAACAACAAAATAACACACACCCCAAACATGCATAAACACACACATACAACACAACAAAAACAAAACAAAAACCCACATACACACAAAACAACACAAACCACACCCCACACACAACACACACACCCACACACACACATACACACACACCCCACCACACCACCACCACACACACACACACCACACCACACACCACACACCCACCACACCCCGCAACACACGCACCCACACACAAAACCACACACCCCAAACACACCACACCCACCATTTACACGAACCACAAACACACCACACACAAAAAAACAAACAACCACACAAAACACCCCACACACATTGCATCTTTTTGGGGACTGAAAGGAAGGGCCTTTTTGCACATTTCCTCACAAGAAAATTAGGGGCCAGAAGATGAAATCCCCGGGGGGCACCTGTGACGAGGGGGGTTTCCCCAGGGGTGGGTCCTAGGACCAGTGCAAATTTTTGGTATTGTAAAAGACATGATGGAAGGGTTGGGACTAAAAAAGTGTCCCGTTTGCAGATGATGGGGAAGTAAATGGGAAAATTTTAAATCTGATGGGCCCGGAAGGACTTAAAAGAGACCTGGACAGCGGACACCCGGGCCCAGAAAATTGGCTTTCTCGAATTTAACCCTGCAAATCAAAGTATGAAGAAGGGGAAGGGCCAGAAGACCACAGAAAAGAGAAAAGGGCTAGGTGGCCAAAGACTGCAAACCTCAAAAAAGGAGAAAAAATCTTGGGGTAAGTAAAAACACCGAGCATATATCCGGAAGCACAAAAACCAATCAATAACTGCTGCGCAATGGGGCCCGGGAAACCTGAAAACCCAGCATTCAATATTAGTAAGGAATCATTCAAGACACTTTTTAACCGTGTATGTCGGGGCCCATACGGGAGTATGCAGCCCCTTTTTGGGAAACCCCGCACTTGAAAAAACCTAAGAAACTAGAAAAAATTAAAAAAGGGTTTGCGACAAGGTTATTTCCAGACAAAGGGGGAATGTTTATTGAAGAAAGTTGGGGGAAAATTGGGCCCTGAGGGAAAATGGGGGACGGGGGGGGTCGGGGGAAAACATGTTAACGACATAAAAAAATACGCGTGGAATAAAAAGGTGGAAAAAGAAGGATGTTCCGGGGAGGGGACCCAGAAACAAGAGGCCCCCAATTTGGGAAAATTAAAAGAAAACAAATGAGTCAGAGGATGTGGGAAAGTATTTCTTCAGTCATAGAGTTGTAAGGCAGTGGAATAGCCTTGAAAATGACGTAGTGGAGGCAAAAACCATACACAGTTTTAAGGCCCGGGGTTTTGATAAAGCTCATGGACGGGGGGGAGGGGGCCCAGAGAAAACCGGGGGAAAGGGGGGGGGGCCAGGAGAAAACACTGCCCTGCAACCAAAAAATAGGGGGATACAAATGGGTAAATTTAAAAACCACCACACACACCCCAACCCCAACAACACCCACACACACAAAACCCACACACACACGCACATACACCACATACAAAACCCCCCAAAACCCCCCACACCCCCCCCCATTTGACCCCAAACACTTGACACAAAAAACCGTACCCCCCCCCCCCCTAACCACTCCCCCCCTTCCCTAACCACCTCCCCCTTAGCCACCTACTCCCCCCCCAAACCCACCTAAACCCCCCCCCAAAAACCGTCTCCCCCCCCAAAACTACCTCCCTTCCCCAATAACCATCCTCCCCCCCCCCCATAACCACCCCATCCCCTCTCTCCCTAAACCATCTAACCCAACCCCCCAAAACTATCTCTACCCCCCCAATAACCACCCCCCCTCCCCCACAACCATCCATCCCCCTCCCCCCAAAACCCATCTTTTTTCCCCCCCCCCTAACCAGGAAGGAAAAGGGGGCTCCAAGGGGAATCTGGGAGGGAAAGGAATGGGAGCTAGAGCTAAAAAAAAAGGGAGGAAGATTTGGGGAAGGGGGACTAGATGACGGGAAAAGGGGAAGATGGAAGAGAGTTTAGAAAGCAGAATGCAGAAGGTGGAAGCAACGGGCCACACCGGGCAGAAATCAAGATAGAGAAAATTAGAAGAGGACTGGACATCTAAAACCCGCACAGAACAAAGATATTAAAAAGTCCCATGGAAATGGCAACAAAAAACACAGACAACAGGTCTGAAGGAAGCGGGAAAAACAAAAACCTGTATGCAAAAAGGCCCTGTCAAACCCCCCAGGGGGGCCAAAAACAAAAAACAGCGAGCAAAACAGGACAAATGAGGGGTTGGGAAAGAAAAATTGAAAAACTAGGAAAATTTTGCAAGGCCCTTACCAAAATACCTGGGGGGGCCGGGAAAGCAGGTGAGCGGGAAAAGGATAAACCAAGCCCCCCCTTAGGGGCAAAAAGGGGGGACTAAAGGGAAGGAACACCCCATGGGAAGGAATTAAAAAACCCCATCAGAGGAGCAAGGGGAAATTCACAGGGGGAGGGGGAAAAGGGGAAAGATCCGTTTTTTTTAAAGGGGGCTAGACGAAGTTTAAGGGGGAAAAAACTTTGGAATAAAGAAAAGCGGGGAGGAGAAAAAAGCGTTTAAAAGATACCCTGAAGGTGATAGGCGGGGGGGACATGACCCAGGTGGCAAATTTTCGGGGAATTGGGGGGTTTTTCACAAAGAAAAGGAACCCGGCCCCTTCAAATTTTTTTTTTCAAGGCAAAAATAAACCCCGGGAAACCATGATCCTGCGGGAAAAAGAAAAGGCTGAGAGGCAAGCGGGAGTTGCGGAGTGTTTACCTCGATCGGGGACAGAACACAGGACAAAAGGGGAAGCCAATGAAAGGATTTTTTTCAAAAACGAAAGGAGAAAGGGGAGGAAAAGAAAAAAAAGGAAGAAAAATAATCCAGGATCAAATGGAAGGGCAAACGAACCCCCCCGAAAATTTCCCGCAGAAGGGTCCAGCCACGAAAAACCCCCAAAGGGAACCCAAAACAATCCAAACCAAAACCCCACACACCGATCCCTCTGTTTTCCCCCCCCCCCACCACAGTTTTCAAATATTAGAACAGAGGGGTTTAAGGTTTGGTTTCACAAAAGCAGTGGGTTAAAGGGAAAAAACCTGAGGGAAAGGGAAGAAAAAATTTAATGAGAAGTCCCAGCATCATAGCAGTTAAGAAAACCAAAAAATCATGGAGACAATAACAATGCAATCTTCCCACCAGGTACCAGATCATGGGAAAGATAGAAGGGGCAGGGGGGGGAAAAGGGGGGGTTTTTCTCTGCTCGTAAAAAACGATGGAAATTCGAGAAAAATTTTAAAGGAAAAAATGAGACGGGAGAAAGAGACTACATACAGGGAAAACTTCTGTCTGGGGAACCAAAATGGTTAAATTTCAGTGATGTAAATCCACCACAGAACTGCAAAGGGGGCCAAGGAAAAGGGAAAATGAAAAAGCAAAAAAGGGAATGGGGACACACTTGCTGAGGTGGGCAAAAAGAGCTCATCAAGCAGAGCAAAGTTGCTGGGTTTTGGGGGGGTTTTTAAAACCACGGGAGATTGACTGGGAAAACCCGGAGCCCCATGGGGGGCCCCAAACATGGAACCCGGATTTGGAGGGTTTTCTGGAAAACCCCCATGCACCAAAAATGTTAAGGACCCCTACCAAATGGAAAAGGGGGGGGATGAACCAGCAAAATTGGACCTTGTTTCACCCCGCCCCACTAGATATTAGGACCTCAAGTATGAGAGTCCCCCAGGAGCTAGCGACCACGTGGTTCGTGCTTTGAAAAATAGTGAGCTGCCCAAGGGGGGAGAAAACAGGAGTTGAATGGGAAAAAACCTTTACTAAAAAGAGGGGAAATAACCCTAGGGTTGAAGGGAAAAACCTGGGGAGGTCCCTTTGGGCAGAGGGGAAAGGCAGGGGAAAGGGCCAAATTAAAAGAAAAAGATGGGAATATGTAACAACAAAAATGCAAAAGGGGTCATTGGGGAAAGGGTTTTTTCCCCCCAAAAACAAAAAGGTTAAAAAGGGGAAACCCGAACGAGCCCCGGGGTTTCCCCCGACGGTTTAAGGAGGCAAAAAAAAAATGCAATGCCTGGGTTTTCCCGGAGAGAGTTCCGGGGGTCAACACCCCTGGGGGGCCCGGGCTGTGACCCGGCCCCCCTGGGGATCAACCTGATTTAACCAGGTGTTCTCCCGGTGCACGCAAACCAACGCACGAGCCAAAAGCCCGGGGTGAAACAGGGAAATGACTTTAGGTGCTTTCCCGTTTTTCCCGTTTGAAAAACTGCCCGGGGGCTGTTGGTAACCCCCTTTTGTGTGCCCGGGAGGCAGTTGAACATTTTTTGGGCCCCCGACACACCTGCTTTTTTATTGGGGGATGGTGCAAACGTCCCCGCCAAGGGCTTTTTCTTTCCCTAGTGAGTGATTTTTGTGCAAGTTGGTTAAATAGTCCCCCTAGGATTTTTTTAGGTGTAATTTAAACAAAGTATCTCTCCCCCTGCTTTCCCGGGAAAAACAGGGTTTTGGAACCCAAGCGGGGTCCCCGTAAATTTAGGTGTTTTATCCCCCGTTTTTGCAGGGCCCTGAATGTTCTCTGTACAATTTTTTCTAGGTCGGCAATTTCCCCCTCCTTGGAAAAGGGGCTGTTTGTGTGCAAACAATATTTCCAAACCTAGATAGAACAACTGACCGAAGAAATGTCATCTTTGGGTTGGCCTCCCTAGTTTTGAAGGGTTTTCCAAAAAATTTCCCTCCTGTCATTTTTTCAGCAGATGCGATTGATACAATGTTATGGTCCTTGAAGGTGAGATCCTCCGACATGATCACTCCCAGGTCTTTGACGTTGGTGTTTCGCTCTATTTTGTGGCCAGAATTTGTTTTGTACTCTGATGAAGATTTAATTTCCTCATGTTTACCATATCTGAGTAATTGAAATTTCTCATCGTTGAACTTCATATTGTTTTCTGCAGCCCACTGAAAGATTTGGTTGATATCCGCCTGGAGCTTTGCAGTGTCTGCAATGGAAGACACTGTCATGCAGATTCGGGTGTCATCTGCAAAGGAAAACACAGTGCTGTGGCTGACATCCTTGTCTATGTCGGATATGAGGATGAGGAACAAGATGGGAGCTAGTACTGTGCCTTGTGGAACAGAGCTTTTCACCGTAGCTGCCTCGGTCTTTACTCTGTTGACGACTACTCTCTGTGTTCTGTTAGTGAGGAAATTGTAGATCCATCGACCGACTTTTCCTGTTATTCCTTTAGCACGCATTTTGTGCGCTATTACGCCATGGTCACACTTGTCGAAGGCTTTTGCAAAGTCTGTATATATTACATCTGCATTCTTTTTGTCTTCTAGTGCATTTAGGACCTTGTCGTAGTGATCCAATAGTTGAGACAGACAGGAGCGACCTGTTCTAAACCCATGTTGCCCTGGGTTGTGTAACTGATGGGTTTCTAGATGAGTGGTGATCTTGCTTCTTAGAACCCTTTCAAAGATTTTTATGATATGGGATGTTAGTGCTATTGGTCTGTAGTTCTTTGCTGTTGCTTTACTGCCCCCTTTGAGGAGTTGGGCTATGTCTGTTGTTTTTAGTAACTGTGGGACGACCCCCGTGAATGGAACAAGTACAGAAGGCAGAGAACACACGAAAATAGGGAGATCAGTCGCAGAGCCAGGAATGAGTACGCACAGGAAAGGAGGGAGGCCCAGCGACAGTATGAAAATGACATAGCATCGAGAATCAAGACTGACCCGAAACTGTTGTATAGCCACATCAGGAGGAAGACAACAGTCAAAGACCAGGTGATCAGATTAAGGACAGAAGGTGGAGAACTCACAAGAAATGATCAGGAGGTATGTGAGGAGCGGAACAGGAGATTTAGGAATTTTTTACAGTAGAAAACAGAATGGGTGTGGAAGAAAGCACAGAAGGGAACATCAAGAGGGAATATACCAACAAGTGTTGGATGACACATACGAACAACTGAGGAGGAGGTGAAGAAGCTCTTAAGTGACCTTGACACCATCAAAGGCGATGGGAAACAGACAACATCTCCCCATGGGTCCTTAGGAGAAGGAGCAAGATGCTGTGCGAGCCTCTAACCACAATCTTCAACACAGTCCCTTGAAACTGGGCCAACTAAACCTGAGAAATGGAAGACAGCTAAATGTAGTCCCCATATTTTAAGAAAAGGAAACAGGAAACGAGGCACTAAACACAGACACTGTGTCCCCTCTGACATGTATTGTGTGGCAAAGTCATGAAGAAGATTACCAGGAGAGCGTAGGGTCGAACACACTTGGAATGGAACAAGATTATAAATGAAAACCAGCATGGAGGGTACATGAAGGCAAATCTTGTATCACAAACCTTCCTGTATTTTTATAAACAAGTAACAGAAGGAAAACACAGGAGAGAGGGGGTGGGTAGATGGGGGGGGCGTGTTGGTCCTAGACTGCAGGAAGCAGGCCTTTGACACAGTTTCCCCCACAAGAGATTAGTGCAGAAGCGAGGATCAGGCGCACGTAAAAGGGGAGGGCAACTGCAAATGGATAAGGGAATACCTGACAGGGAGGCAGCAACGAGTCATGGTACGTGAAGAGGTATCACAGTGGGCGCCCTGTCGAGCGGGGATCCCACAGGTCAGTTCTTGGCCAGTGCTATTTTGATATATGTGAACGACATGGAATGGAAAGGAATAGACTCTGAAGTGTCCTGTTCGCAAGATGAAGTGAAGTTTGATGAGAAAGAAATAATCGCGACGAGGATAGGCAGACTGGAAAGAGACCTGGACAGGCTGGACATATGGTCCAGCAACTGGCTTCCCGAATTCAAATCCAGCCAAAATGCAAAGTCATGAATTTGGAGCAAAGAGAACGTGCAGACAGAGTTTAGCTAGGTGGACAAAGGGACTACAACCACACTCAGGGAGAAAGAACCTTGGGGAGACCATAACCACCGAGCACATCACCGGAGGCACACATCAACCAAATAACGCTGCAGCATACGGGCGCACTGGCAAACCTAGAATAGGCGTTCCCGATACCTTAATAAGGAATCGTTCAAGACACTGTACACTGTGTATGTTTTTAGGGCACCATACTGAGTATGGAGCACCAGTCTGGAACCACAACCATGGCGAAAGCACCTCAAGAAGTTAAAGTGAGAGTAGAAAGGTTGCAACAAAGCTAGTCCAGAGCTGCAAGGGAATGTCGTAAACGAGGGAAATGGGGGGGGGGTTTTTGCGGGGGGGGGGTATGACGACACTGGAAGGACAAGTTGGGGGGGGGGGGGGGGCAAGGGGAGACATGATAACGACATACAAGATACTGCGGGAATAGACAAAGTGGATGAGATAGGATGTTCCAGAGAGGGACACAGGGACAAGGGGTCACAACTGAAGCTGAAGACTCAGACTAGTCTACAGGGACGTTAGGAAAGTATTTCTTCAGTCATAGAGTTGTCAGCAAGTGGAATAGCCTAGCAAGGGGGGGGGGTAGTGGGGGAGGCAGGAACCATACCAAGTTTTAAGAAGAAGGTATGACAAAGCTCAGGAAGCAAGAGAGAGAGAGGATCCAGTAGCCGATCATGGAAGAGGCGGGGCCAGGAGCTGAGATCTCGACCCCTGCTACCACAATAATTGAGTACAATATAGGTGAGTAACACACACACACACACATACACACACACAACACATGGTGGACAGCAGTAAGACAAGAGAGAGAGGGGGTGGGTTGATTGCATTTTTTCTTGGACTGCAAGAAGGCGTTGACACAGTTCCACACAAGAGATTGGTTGCAAAAACTGGGAGGACCAAGCGGGATCACAGGGAAGGCACTACAATGGATTCAAAGAATACTTGTCAGGAAGACAGCAGCGAGTCATGGACGTTGGCGAGGTGTCAGAAATGGGCAACCTGTGACCAGCGGGGTCCCGCAGGGGTCAGTCCTAGGACGGCAGTGCTGTTTCTGGTATTTGTGAACGACATTGACGGAAGGAATAACTCTGAGGTGTCCCTGTTTGCAGGATGACGTGGAAGGGGGGGGTGAGAAGAATTCACTCGATCGAAGACCAGGCAGAACTACAAAGGATCTGGACAGGCTGCAGACCTGGTCCAGGCAATTTGGCTCCTGGAGTTCAATTCCCACCAAGTGCAAAGTCATGAAAGATTGGGAATGGCAAAGAAGGCGCAAGACGCAAGTACAGTCTAGGGGGTCAGAGACTAACAAACCTCACTCAAGGAAAAAGATCTTGGGTGAGTATAACACCAGGCACATCTCCTGAAGCGCACATCAACCAATATAACTGCTTGGCAGCATATGTGGCGCCTAGCAAACCTCAGAACATTCCGACATCTTAATAAGGAATAATTGGAAGGACCCTGTACAAACCGTGTAACGTTAGGCCCATATTTGGAGTATGCGGCACCAGTTTTGGAACCCACACCTAGCCAAGCACGTGAAGGATTAGTTAAAGTGCAAAGGTTTGCTTTGCAACAAGACTATAAGTCCCAGAGCTAAGAGGTACTCACTACGAGGGAGAGGTTAAGGGAAATCAACCTGATCGACACTGGAGGACAAGGAGAGATAGGGGGGACATGATAACGACATATCAAAATACTGAGAGGAATTGACAAGGTGGACAAAGACAGGATGTTCCAGAGATTGGACGACAGTAACAAGGGAGCAACAGTTTGGACGCTGAAGACACATGAAGAATCACAGGGATGTTAGGAGTATTTCTTTCAGCCACAGAGTAGTCAGGAAGTGGAATAGTTTAGGAAGCGATGTAGTGGAGGCAGGATCCATACATAGCTTTAAGCAGAGGTCCGATAAAGCTCATGGTTCAGGGAGAGTGACCTAGTAGCGACCAGTGAAGAGGCGTGCCAGGAGCTTGGACTCGACCCCTGCAACCTCAACTAGGTGAGTACAACTAGGTGAGTACACACACACACACACACACACACACACGCTCATAAAACACCGATGGGGATTTGAGGAAATGGAAGGCATGGACATGATTGGAGAAAGAGACTTCGTTGTAGGTACAATTCAGTCCGGAGAACATAAAGTAGTCATTGGAGTGATGTATAACCCACCACAGAACTGCAGGAGGCCAAGAGAGGAGTAGGAAGAAAGCAACAGGGTGATGGTAGACACACTGGCTGAGGTGGCAAGAAGAGCTCACTCGAGCAGAGCAAAGTTTCTGGTAATGGGCGAGTTCAACCACAGGGAGATCGAGTGGGAAAACCTGGAGCCTGTACATTGCAGAGTCACTTGGTTGCACAGAACTGCTTAATGCCTCAAATGATGTAGTGGAAGTTTTAGCAGTAAAGGTCAGAACCAAAACCGTGATGAGGGGGGGGGGGTAGTCTCAAGCCTCCGGATGCATACATCCCAGCAATTCCAGAACAACTGTTAAAAAGTGGACCACTGTCTGGAAAAGCTTACAGCTCCTGCACCCAACATCTTGCTCCTGGGGGATTGCAACTTAAGGCACCTAAAATGGAGGAATATAGCAAATAATATTGTTGCAGTAATAACACCAGGAGGCAGGCTCTGATGAAAACTCACACTCGCACGAGCTTTTAATCTCTGCAACAAAATTCAATTTAACAACCAGCAAATAAAAGAGAATACTAGACTGGAGATACACTAGACCTCATCTTCACTAACAATGATGATCTGATAAGAATGTCCACCAATATCAAAAACAATATACTCAGATCACAAAACATAATTGAGGTTCAGACATGTATGCGTGAGCCCCAGACCGACAAATGAACTAGTCACGAGGAGCATTCACCAATTCAACTTTCAAAACAAAAACATAAAGTTGGGACCAAAGTAAACCAAGTCCTAACCGTTATAAGCTGGGAAGATACAACTAAGCAACACTTAGACCCCAACTTAATGCCTAGAAACAGATTAACTCGGGCAACTTCGATGTATGCCACAAGGCTTATTCCTCTAAGAAAAAGGAGGAAGTAGATGTAAAATAGAAAGAGACAGCCGCTCCCTTTACAGGCGACGGAAAAGAATAACAGAGCGGCTATAAAGAGGTCAAATATATCTGAAATGCGTAGGGGAGAAGACACTGGTCAGAGAAATAGCAAGCATCGAACTTAAAGTAAAGCTAAAAGAATCCTTAGGAGTCAGGAATCCGCGGGAAAAACTAAAAGCCATAAATGAAATCGAAAGAAAACCCAAAGTATTTCTTCTCCTAGCCAAATCAAAATCGAGAACAACGTCCAGTATTGGGCCCCTACTTAAACAAGATGGGTCCCTACACAGATGACAGCAAGGAAATGAGTGAGCTACTCAAGTCCCAATATGACTCAGTTTTTAGCAAAGCCGCTAACCAGACTGAAAAGTCGAAGATCAAAATGAATTTTTTATGAGAGAGCCACTAAATTTGATTAACACAAGCCTATCCGATGTTTTCCTGACGCCAAATGACTTCGAAAAGGCGATAAAATGACATGCCCATGGGACTCTGTGCCCCAGGGCCAGACTCATGGGAACATCTGTGTTCATCAAGAACTGCAAGAAGCCCCTATCACGAGCCTTTTCCATCCTATGGAGAGGGAGCATGGACACGGGGGTCGTCCCACAGTTACTAAAAACAACAGACATAGCCCCACTCCACAAAGGGGGCAGTAAAGCAACAGCAAAGAAACTACAGACCAATAGCACTAAAATCCCATAATCATAAAAATCTTTGAAAGGGTCCTAAGAAGCAAGATCACCACCCATCTAGAAACCCATCAGTTACACAACCCAGGGCAACATGGGTTTAGAACAGGTCGCTCCTGTCTGTCTCAACAATTTGGACCACTACGACAAGGTCCTAAATGCACTAGAAGACAAAAAGAATGCAGATGTAATATATACAGACTTTGCAAAAAGCCTTCAACAAGTGTGACCATGGGCGTAAATAGCGCACAAAATGCGTGCTAAAGGAATAACAGGAAAAAGTCGGTCGATGGATCTATAATTTCTCACTAACAGAACACAGAGAGTAGTCGTCAACAGAGTAAAGTCCGAGGCAGCTACGGTGAAAAAGCTCTGTTCCACAAGCCACAGTACATAGCTCCCATCTTGTTCGTCATCCTTATATCCGACAATAGACAAGGATGTCAGCCACAGCACCGTGTCTTCCTTTGCAGATGACACCCGAATCTGCATGACAGTGTCTTCCATTGCAGACACTGCAAGGCTCCAGGCGGACATCAACCAAATCTTTCAGTGGGCTGCGGAAAACAATATGAAGTTCAACGATGAGAAATTTCAATTACTCAGATATGGTAAACATGAGGAAATTAAATCTTCATCAGAGTACAAAACAAATTCTGGCCACAAAATAGAGCGAAACACCAACGTCAAAGACCTGGGAGTGATTATGTCGGAGGATCTCACCTTCAAGGACCATAACATTGTATCAATCGCATCTGCTAGAAAAATGACAGGATGGATAATGAGAACCTTCAAAACTAGGGAGGGCCAAGCCCATGATGACACTCTTCAGGTCACTTGTTCTATCTATGCTGGAATATTGCAGCACTCTAACAGCACCTTTCAAGGCATGTGAAATTGCCGACCTAAAAATGTACAGAGGAAACTTTCACGGCGCGCATAACCGGGAGATAAAACACCTCAATTACTGGGAGCGCTTGGAGGTTACTAAACCTGTATTCCCTGGAAACCGGAGGGAAGATACATGATTATATACAACATGGAAAATCTAGAGGGACTAGACACGAACTTGCACACGAAAAATCACTCACTACGAAACAAAAACTTGGCAGCCGATGCACCCTCCCTCACCAATGAAAAGCAGGGGTGTCACTAGCACTTAAGAGAACCAAACAATAAGTTCAGGGGGCCCGAGACTGTTCAACTGCCTCCCACACCCAAAAGGGGGATTACCAACAACCCCTGGCTGTCTACAAGCTGCACTGGACAAGCACCTAAAGTCAGTTTCTGATCCAGCCGGGCTGTGGCTCGTACGTTGGTTTGCGTGCAGCCAGCAGCACAGCCTGGTTGATCAGGGGCTGACCACCAGGAGGCCTGTGTCACAGACCGGGCCGCGGGGCGTTGACCCCCGAACCTCTCTCCAGGTAAACTCTAACTCTCCAGGGGGTCCCGAAACCATGGCGAGCCAAGATGTGGCTGTGGTACTTGAAAACCTCATGCATCAACATGTCAGGACATCTACCAGAGCGAGAGGGGAGGATGACCATCAAGACTGGATCATGTGTTCACGCAGAGCAGTTCAGACATTGGAGGACATCACTTATGAGAGGCCCCCTTGGAGCAAGCGAACACGTGGTTCTTAGATATTTGATTAAATAGTAGAGTTACAAGTGGAGAAGGTAACAGGAATTGAGAGGACAGCAAACTATAAAAGGGGGGACACACAGTATGAGAAACCTTTCCTGCAGGCGGTTCAGTGGACAGAGAATGGTAGGAAAATCAGAAAACGAGATGATGAATATGTGCAACAAAGAGCAAGGAGGCAGAGGAAAGGTATGTTCCTAAGCGAAACAGAATAATAGGAAGACCCAAAACGAGTCCCTTGGTTTACCCGAAGGTGTAGGGAGGCAAAAACTAAGTGCAACAGAGAATGGAAAAGGTACAGGAGGCATAGCACCTTGGAAAACAAGGAGATTAGTAGAAGTGCCAGAAACGAGTATGCACAGATAAGGAGGGAGGCCCAGCAACAGTATGAAAACGACATAGCATCGAAAGTCAAATCTGACATGAAACTGCTGTATAGCCACATTAGGAGGAAGACAACAGTCAAGGACCAGGTGATAAGGCTGAGGAAAGAAGGTGGAGAACTCACAAGAAACGATCACGAGGTATGTGAGGAGCTCAACATGAGATTTCAGGAAGTATTTACAGTGGAGACAGGAGGCCTCTGGGGGGACAGACCAGATGGGGACACCAGCAAGGAATACACCAACAAGTTTTGGACGACATACATACAGATGAGGAGGAGGCGAAGAAACTGCTAAGGGGCATCGATACCTCAAAGGCAATGGGACCGGACAACATCTCCCATGGGTCCTTAGAGAGGAGCAGATATACTGTGCGTGCCACTTACCACAATCTTCAACACGTCCCTGGAAACTGGGCAACTACCTGAGGTATGGAAGACAGCAAATGTAGTTCCCATTTTTAAAAAAGGAGACAGAAAGGAGGCACTAAGCTATAGACCTGTGTCATTGATGTGTATAGTATGCAAAGTTATGGAGAAGATTATCAGGAGGAGAGTGGTGGAGTACCTGGAAAGGAACAAGAGTATAAATGCCAACCACCACGGATTCATGGAAGGCAAATCCTGTGCCACAAACCTTCTGGAGTTTTATGATAAAATAACAAAAGTAAGACACGAGAGAGAGAGGGGTGGGTTGATTACATCTTCTTGGACTGCAAGAAGGCCTTTGACACAGTTCCTCACAAGAGATTAATGCAGAAGCTAGAGCATCAGGCGCATATAACAGGAAGGGCACTGCAATGGATCAGAGAATACCTGACATGGAGCCAACAACGAGTCATGGTACGTAATGATGTATCACAGTGGGCACCTGTGATGAGAGGGATCCCACAGGGGTCGGTCCTAGGACCAGTGCTATTTTTGGTATATGTGAACGACATGATGGAAGGGTTAGACTCAGAAGTGTCCCTGTTTGCAGATGATGTGAAGTTAATGAGGAGAATTAAATCAGATGAGGATCAGGCAGGACTTCGAAGAGACCTGGACAGACTGGACACCTGGTCCAGCAAATGGCTTCTCAAATTTTATCCTGCCAAAGTCATGAAGATAGGGAAGCGCACAGAAGACCGCAGACACAATATAGTTTAGATGGCCAAAGACTGCAAACCTCACTCAAGGAAAAAGATCTGTGGGTGAGTATAACACCGAGCATATCTCCTGAGGCACACATCAATCAGATAACTGCTGCAGCATACGGGAGCCTGGCAAACCTACGGATAGAGTTCCGATACCTAAGTAAGGATTCGTTCAAGACTGTATACCATTTACGTCAGGCCCATACTGGAGTATGCAGCACCAGTTTGGAATCCACACCTAGTCAAGCACGTCCAAGAAATTGGAGAAAAGTGCAAAAGTTTGCAACAAGACTAGTCCCAGAACTGCGGGGATCGTCCTACTAAGAAAGGCTGAGGGAAATCGGCCTGACGACACTGGAGGACAGGAGAATCAGGGGAGACATGATAACGACATATAAAATGCTGCGTGGAATAGACAAGGTGGACAAAGATGGGATGTTCCAGAGAAGGGACACAGACACAAGAGGTCACAATTGGAAGTTGAAGACTCAGATGAATCAAAGGGATGTTAGGAAGTATTTCTTCAGTCATAGAGTAGTCAGGCCGTGGAAAAGCCTAGAAAGTGACGTAGTGGAGGCGGGAATCATACATAGTTTTAAGGCGAGGTATGATAAACCTCATGGGGCAGGGAGAGAGAGGACCTAGTAGCAATCAGTGAAGAGGCGGGGCCAGGAGCTGTGAATCGACCCCTGCAACCACAAATAGGTGAGTACAAATAGGTGAGTACACACACACACACACACACCCACACACACACACACACACACACTCACACACGCACACACCACACAATACACTCACACACACACACACACACACACACACACACACACACACACACTCACACACACACACACAGTCAAGGACCAGGTAATCAGGCTAAGGAAGGAAGGAGGAGAGACAACAAGAAATGACCATGAAGTATGTGAGGAACTCAACAAGATATTCAAAGAAGTGTTCACAGAGGAGACAGAAGGGGCTCCAGAAAGACGGAGAGGTGGGGCACACCACCATGTGCTGGACACAGTGCACAAAACCGAGGAAGAAGTGAAGAGGCTTCTGAGTGAGCTAGATACCTCAAAGGCAATGGGGCCAGAAAACATCTCCCCATGGGTATTGAGAGAGGGAGCAGAGGCACTATGTGTACCCCTAACAACAATATTCAATACATCTATCGAAACAGGGAGATTGCCTGAGGCATGGAAGACAGCAAAATGTAGTCCCAATCTTTAAAAAATGAGACAGACATAAAGCATTAAACTAACAGACCAGTGTCACTGACATGTATAGTATGCAAAATCATGGAGAAGATTATCAGGTGAAGAGTGGTGGAACACCTAGAAAGGAACGATCTCATCAACAGCAGCCAACATGGTTTCAGGGACAGGAAAACCGTGTCAAAAAACCCCCTACGGGAGTTTTTTATGAAATTGGTCACAGAAAGGGACAAGGGGGAGAAAAGGGTGGGGGTTTGGAGTGCATTTTCTTGGGACTGAAAAGAAGGCGTTTTGACCCCAGTTCCACACGAGAGTTTTGGGCCCAAAAACTGGAGGCCCCAAGCGGGGATAACAGGGAAGGCACTAAAATTGGTTTGGGGAAAATTTTTGTCGGAAGACAGCAGCGAGTCATGGTACGTGGCGAAGGGGTCAGAGTGGGCACCTGTGAACCAGCGGGGGGCCCACAGGGGTTAAACCTAGGGCCAGTGCTTTTTTCTTGTATTTTGTGAAGACATGAAAAAGGAATAGACTCTGAGGTGTCCCCCGTTTTCAGTGACGGGGAAGGGTTTATGAGAAGAAATTCCCCCTCGACCGAAGACCCGGCAGAACAAAAAAGGGGAAACTGGACAGGCTGCCCGACCCGGTCCCGCAAATTGGCTCCCCCGGAAATTCAAAACCCCCAAACCCAAATGCAAAATCCCTGGGAAAATTGGGGAAGGGCCAAAAAGACCCCAGACGGAAATTCAGGGCTAGGGGGCCCGAGACTAAAAAACCCCCACTCAAGGGAAAAAGACTTGGGGTGAGTTAACACCAGGCCCCATTTTCCTGAAGTGCACATCAACCAAAAAACTGCTGCAGCACATGGGCCCTAGCAAAAACCCCAGAACAGGGATTTTCCCAAAATCTTAAAAGGAATCAAATTTAGGACCCTGTACACCGTGTACGTTAGGCCCATATTGGAGTATGCGGGGACCATTTGGAACCCCCACCCAGCCAAGCACGGGAAAGAAACAAGAGAAAGTGCAAAGGTTTGCAACAAGACAGTCCCAGGGGCTAAAAGGTATGGGCCCTATGGGGGAGGTTAAGGGAAATCAACCTGGGCGACACGGAGGACAGGAAAAGATAAAGGGGGGGAAAGATAAGACATGCAAAATAAAGAGAGGAATTGAAAGGTGGACAAAAACAGGATGTTCCAGAGAAAAGGACACAAATTTAAAAAGGGGACACAGTTGGAAGTTAAAGAACAGAAAAAATCACAGGAATTTTTGGGAATTTTTTTCTTTAGCCACGAAATAGTCATTAAATGGAATAGTTTGGGAAACGATTAGGGGGAAAGGAAAGGTCGATACAAAGCTTTAAAGCAGAGGTATGATAAAACTCACGGCCCCCAGGGAGAGAGACCTAGAGTGATCGTGAAAGGAGGGGCCCGGACTCGGACTCGACCCCCCAACTTCAAAAGGTGAGTAAAAACTGGGTAGTACCACACTCCCCACACACCCCCACACACACACACACCCCAAACAAAGGAAAATAAGAAATAAGAAGAAAGGAACACTTTCCAAAAAGGGCCCACTGCCCATGCGAGGCATTAATTTTCAGTTGCAAAGTCAGGGTATTTTCTCCAGAATGGTCTGTAAAATCCACTGTGGATTAAAAAACTTTGCCATTTCTTTTTAACATTTTTTTGAGGGAGTTGTCTCGCATTTTTATTAATTTTTTTTTTACACTCCAGTTTCCTAAAAGACGCAGGGTTTTGACAATTTTTCCCTCTGGGAAAATTTTTCATTTCGTTTTGTCTAATCTTGGTGATGTTTTTAAACCCGCCAAAAAATTTCTTGTAACCCAGTTTGAGTGTAGATGGCCCCAGTTGTTAATTTTTATGCCTATTCAACAAGGGTTTTTTACCATTCTAAGGGAGGGGG
>NC_069493.1:17595354-17686132 GCF_026875155.1 Cherax quadricarinatus | reverse complement strand
TTTTTTAAAACTTGTTAATCTCACTCCAAAATTTTTTTTTATTCCCCACAAAATTTTTGATAACATCCACCACTCTCTCATTTGCTCTTTTTTTACATTGCTTCACCACTCTCTTAACCTCTCTCTTTTTCTCCATATACTCTTCCCTCCTTGCATCACTTCTACTTTGTAAAAACTTCTCATATGCTAACTTTTTCTCCCTTACTACTCTCTTTACATCATCATTCCACCAATCGCTCCTCTTCCCTCCCGCACCCACTTTCCTGTAACCCACAAACTTCTGCTGAACACTCTAACACTACATTTTTAAACCTACCCCATAACCTCTTCAACCCCATTGCCTATGCTCTCATTAGCCCATCTATCCTCCAATAGCTGTTTATATCTTACCCTAACTGCCTCCTCTTTTAGTTTATAAACCTTCACCTCTCTCTTCCCTGATGCTTCTATTCTCCTTGTATCCCATCTACCTTTTACTCTCAGTGTAGCTACAACTAAAAAGTGATCTGATATATCTGTGGCCCCTCTATAAACATGTACATCCTGAAGTCTACTCAACAGTCTTTTATCTACCAATACATAATCCAACAAACTACTGTCATTTCGCCCTACATCATATCTTGTATACTTATTTATCCTCTTTTTCTTAAAATATGTATTACCTATTACCCTTTCTATACAAAGTTAAATCAAAGGGCTCCCATTATCATTTACACCTGGCACCCCAAACTTACCTACCACACCCTCTCTAAAACTGTTAACAATTACACATTGTTACATAATACTGTAAATGTTTTCACAGTGTTACATAACGCTATTAATGTTTACACACTGTCACCTAATATTGTCGATGTTTACACTGTGTTGCCTAATACTTTAAAATTTTACACATTGTTACATAATACTCTCGATGTTTACTCAGTGTTATATAATACTGTCAATGTTTCACAGTGTTACATAATACTCTCGATGTTTACACAGTGTTACATAACACTGTCAATGTTTACACAGTGTTACATAACACTGTCAATGTTTACACAGTGTTACATAACACTGTCAATGTTTACACAGTGTTACATAACACTGTCAATGTTTACACAGTGTTACATAATACTGTCAATGTTTACAGTGTTACATAATACTCTCAATGTTTACACAGTGTTACATAATACTGTCAATGTTTACATAGTGTTACATAACACTGTCAATGTTTACACAGTGTTACATAATACTGTCAATGTTAACACAGTGTTACATAATACTGTCAATGTTAACACAGTGTTACATAATACTGTCAATGTTTAAACAGTGTTACATAATACTGTCAATGTTAACACAGTGTTACATAATTCTGTCAATGTTTACAAAGTGTTACATAATACTCTCAATGTTTACAAAGTGTTACATAACACTGTCAATGTTTACAAAGTGTTACATAACACTGTCAATGTTTACAAAGTGTTACATAATACTCTCAATGTTTACAAAGTGTTACATAACACTGTCAATGTTTACAAAGTGTTACATAACACTGTCAATGTTTACAAAGTGTTACATAACACTGTCAATGTTTACAAAGTGTTACATAATACTCTCAATGTTTACAAAGTGTTACATAACACTGCCAATGTTTACAAAGTGTTACATAACACTGTCAATGTTTACAAAGTGTTACAATAATACTCTCAATGTTTACAAAGTGTTACATAACACTGTCAATGTTTACAAAGTGTTACATAACACTGTCAATGTTTACAAAGTGTTACATAACACTGTCAATGTTTACAAAGTGTTACATAATACTCTCAATGTTTACAAAGTGTTACATAATACTCTCAATGTTTACAGTGTTACATAATTCTGTCAATGTTTACACAGTATTACATAACACTGTCAATGTTTACAAAGTTTTACATAATACTCTCAATGTTTACAAAGTGTTACATAACACTGTCAATGTTTACACAGTGTTACATAACACTGTCAATGTTTACACAGTGTTACATAATACTGTCAATGTTTACACAGTGTTACATAACACTGTCAATGTTTACACAGTGTTACATAATACTCTCAATGTTTACAAAGTGTTACATAATACTCTCAATGTTTACACAGTGTTACATAATACTGTCAATGTTTACACAGTGTTACATAATTCTGTCAATGTTTACAAAGTGTTACATAATACTCTCAATGTTTACAAAGTGTTACATAATACTCTCAATGTTTACAAAGTGTTACATAATACTCTCAATGTTTACAAAGTGTTACATAATACTCTCAATGTTTACAAAGTGTTACATAACACTGTCAATGTTTACAAAGTGTTACATAATACTCTCAATGTTTACAAAGTGTTACATAACACTGTCAATGTTTACAAAGTGTTACATAATACTCTCAATGTTTACAAAGTGTTACATAACACTGTCAATGTTTACAAAGTGTTACATAATACTCTCAATGTTTACAATGTGTTACATAACACTGTCAATGTTTACACAGTGTTACATAACTGTCAATGTTTACACAGTGTTACATAACACTGTCAATGTTTACACAGTATTACATAATACTGTCAGCGTTTTAATTAATAAAGTTTACGATATTCTCTGAATTTCATTAAACATCAAATGTTCATATAGATTAAGTTAACATAACAAACATTTTTACCAAACATTTTAATGATAATTATTTGAGAACAACAGTAACACTAGTAACTATTACTGTTAATCTCTAACAAAAGCAACAGTAATACTAGTAACTGTTTACCTGGAGTTTACCTGGAGAGAGTTCCGGGGATCAACGCCCCCGCGGCCCGGTCTGTGACCAGGCCTCCTGGTGGATCAGAGACTAATCAACTAGGCTGTTATTAGTGGCTCCACGCAATCCAACGTACGAGCCACAGCCCGGCTGGTCAGGAACCGACTTTTGGTGCTTGTCCAGTGCCAGCTTGAAGACTGCCAGGGGGCTATTGGTAATCCCCCTTATGTATGCTGGGAGGCAGTTGAACAGTCTCGGGCCCCTGACACTTATTGTGTGGTCTCTTAACGTGCTAGTGACACCCCTGCTTTTCATTGGGTTGATGTTGCATCGTCTGCCAAGTCTTTTGCTTTCGTAGTGAGTGATTTTCGAGTGCAAGTTCGGTACTAGTCCCTCTAGGATTTTCCAAGTGTTTATAATCATGTATCTCTCCCGCCTGCATTCCAGGGAATACAGGTTCAGGAACCTCAAGCGCTCCCAGTAATTGAGGTGTTTTATCTCCGTTATGCGCGCCGTGAAGGTTCTCTGTACATTTTCTAGGTCAGCAATTTCACCTGCCTTGAAAGGTGCTGTTAGTGTGCAGCAAGATTCCAGCCTAGACAGAACAAGTGACCTGAAGAGTGTCATCATAGGCTAGGCATCCCTAGTTTTGAAGGTTCTCATTATCCATCCTCTCATTTTTCCAGCAGATGCGATTGATACAATGTTATGGTCCTTGAAGGTGAGATCCTCCGACATGATCACTACCAGGTCTTTGACGTTGGTGTTTCGCTCTATTTTGTGGCCATAATTTGTTTTGTACTCTGATGAAGATTTAATTTCCTCGTGTTTACCATATATGAATAATTGAAATTTCTCATCGTTGAACTTCATATTGTTTTCTGAAGCCCACTGAAAGATTTGGTTGATGTCCGCCTGGAGCCTTGCAGTGTCTGCAATGGAAGACACTGTCATGCAGATTCGGGTGTCATCTGCAAAGGAAGACACTGTGCTGTGGCTGACATCCTTGTCTATGTCAGATATAAGAACATAAGAACATAAGAACGAAGGAACACTGCAGAAGGCCTACTGGCCCATGCGAGGCAGGTCCAAGTCTCCTACCGGCTTAAGCCAATGCACCCAACCTAGTCAGGTCAGGTCACATTGACTTAAGGGAGGAACACGGCAACCGACCTGGTAGCACAAGCTATCAGGTCTAACTCACACCCACCCACATCCACTCATGTATTTAACCAACCTATTTTTAAAGCTACACAACGTTCTGGCCTCTATAACGGTACTTGGGAGTTTGTTCCACTCATCCACAACTCTATTACCAAACCAGTACTTTCCTATATCCTTCCTGAATCTGAATTTTTCCAACTTAAAACCATTGCTGCGAGTCCTGTCTAGGCTAGATATTTTCAGCACACTATTTACATCCCCTTTATTTATTCCTGTCTTCCATTTATAAAACCTCAATCATATCCCCCCTAATTCTACGTCTTTCTAGAGAGTGCAGATTCAGGGCCCTTAGTCTATCCTCATAGGGAAGGTTTCTTATACATGGGATCAACTTTGTCATCCTCCTTTGTACATTTTCCAGAGAATTTATATCCATTCTGTAATAAGGTGACCAAAACTGTGCAGCATAATCTAAATGAGGCCTAACCAAGGATGTATAGAGTTGAAGAACAACCTGAGGACTCCTATTATTTATGCTTCTTGATATGAAGCCAAGGATTTTATTAGCTTTATTGCGAACACTTATGCACTGTTGTCTTGGTTTCAGATTACTGCTAACCAGAACTCCTAAATCTTTTTCGCAATCCGTAATATTAAGATCTACATTATTTAGTTTATATGTGGCATGGTTATTGTCCTGTCCAACATTTAGAACTTTGCATTTGTCTATATTAAACTGCATCTGCCACTTCTCCGACCACTGCATCAGTCTATTCAAATCTTCCTGGAGTGCTCGAATGTCCTCGTCAGAATGAATTCGACGGCCTATTTTGGTGTCATCGGCAAACTTGCCGATGTCGCTCTTTATGCCCTCATCTATGTCGTTTATGTAGATTGTGAACAGCAGGGGGCCCAACACTGACCCCTGTGGAACACCGCTCGTGACACTTCCCCACTCTGATTTCTCCCCATTTATGCAGACTCTCTGCTGCCTATTTGTCAACCATGCCTCTATCCAGGAAAAAATTTCTCCTCCTATTCCATGTGCTTTAATTTTCCTCAATAGTCTCTGATGTGGGACCCTGTCAAAAGCCTTACTGAAGTCCATATACACAATATCATATTCATTACCATGATCTACCTCCTCAAATACCTTAGTGAAAAAAGTTAATAAATTCGTAAGGCAGGAACGCCCCTTTGTAAAACCATGCTGAGATTCGTTGATTAATTTATGCTTTTCAAGGTGGCTACGAACTGCCTCGGCAATTATTGATTCCATAAATTTTCCCACTATGGAGGTTAGGCTTATTGGTCTATAGTTCGAAGCTAAGGACCTGTCACCTGTTTTGAAAATAGGTATCACATTTGCCATTTTCCACTTATCTGGCACCATGCCAGTTTGTAGTGATATGTTGAAAAGATTAGCCAAAGGTGTGCTAAGCTCCTCTTTACATTCCTTTAGAACCCTTGCATACAGTTCATCAGGGCCTGGGGATTTGTTAGGTTTTAATTTATCTATTTGCCTAAGGACCATGTCACTTGTGACCCTAATAGTGCACAGTTTATTATCGTCCTGTTCTACATAATTTATCATTACTGGAATATCGCTGGTATCCTCCTGTGTAAAAACTGAGAGGAAGTATGTGTTAAAAATTCTACACATTTCCTTATCACTGTCAGTGAGCTGACCCGAGGAACTTTTGAGTGGGCCTATCTTGTCCCTGATCTTACTTCTGTATACCTGAAAGAATCCTTTTGGGTTAGTCTTCGATTCTCTTGCAACTTTAACCTCATAATCTCTTTTTGCTTTTCTAATTCCCTTTTTTATTTATCTCTTTAACTGAATATATCGATTTCTTAATTGCCCCTCTCCTCTTTTGATTTGCCTATATATGCCTCTCTTTTGACCAATCAGATATTTTAATCTATTGTTCATCCATTTAGGATCATTTTTGTTTGATCTGATTTCCCTATTTGGAACATAATTTGACTGAGCAGCTAGAACTATGCCCTGGAAAGCATCATATTGGCAACCATCACCACCTACCTGACCCTTAGTCAGGTCATTCCAGTTCAGCCCACCTAAGTAATTTTTCAGTCCTATGAAATCAGCCAAGCGAAAGTCAGGGACGGAGACTTGATTGCCATTATTAGGGGAATTCCATGATATATTAAAACTGAGTGATTTGTGATCACTTTCCCCAAGCTCATCATTAACCTCAAGATTATTAATTAGTGTTTCCCTACTGGCAAGAACCAAGTCAAGGAGGTTATTTCCCCTAGTTGGCTCTGTCACAAACTGTTTTAAAAAACAATCCTGGATCGTATCAAGAAAGTCACCTGACTCTAAATTTCCTGTCAAATTGCTCCAGTCAATCTGTCTATAGTTGAAATCTCCCATTAGCACAACATTTTCGTATGTAGATGCCTTACGAATTTCGTCCCATAGAAGTTTACTGCACTCCCTATCAAGATTTGGGGCCCTGTAAATCACACCCAAAATTAGTTTTTCTCGGCCCTCGAGAAGCTGTAACCAAACAGATTCAGTGGCTGACGCTTCTAATTTAATATCTTGTCTAACACAACAATTTAAATTGTCTCTGACATACATCGCTACTCCACCACCTTTCCTGTTGACCCTGTCAGTGTGGAATAATTTATAGCCTTGTATGTGACATTCAGAGGGCATCTCTCTATCTTTCAGATTGAGCCAGGTCTCTGTTATAGCAATAATATCTATGTTTCCTGCACTTGCAATTAATCTTAGCTCATCTATCTTATTTCTTACACTCCTGCTATTAGTATAGTAAACCTTAAGGGAGCTAGTCCCTTGCTGCCCTTTGCTGTCCCCCTTTGTTTGCTGACCTGATCTATTGTCTTTATTTATAACTTCATGCTGAATGCCTTTTATACATTTACTGTTTCCAACCCAAGTGTTGCAACCTGCTTGTTTCCCACACACACCCATACCTCTATCTTCCATCAGTTTTAAAATCATAGGCATTTCACCAATGGGAGCAAGTACTGTGCCTTGTGGAACAGAGCTTTTCACCGTAGCTGCCTCGGACTTTACTCTGTTTACTACTACTCTCTGTGTTCTGTTAGTGAGGAAATTATAGATCCATCGACCTACTTTTCCCGTTATTCCTTTAGCACGCATTTTGTGCGCTATTATGCCATGGTCACACTTGTCGAAGGCTTTTGCAAAGTCTGTATATATTACATCTGCATTCTTTTTGTCTTCTAGTGCATCTAGGACCTTGTCGTAGTGATCCAATAGTTGAGACAGACAGGAGCGACCTGTTCTAAACCCATGTTGCCCTGGGTTGAGTAACTGATGGGTTTCTAGATGGGTGGTGACTTGCTTATTAGGACCCTTTTCAAAGATTCTTATGATATGGGATGTTAGTGCTATCGGTCTGTAGTTCTTTGCTGTCGCTTTTTCTGCCCCCTTTGTGGAGTGGGGCTATGTCTGTTTGTTTTTAGTAACTGTGACGACCCCCGTGTCGATGCTCCCTCTCTATAGGATGGTAAAAGGCTCGTGATAGGGCTTCTTGCAGTTCTTGATGAACACGGAGTTCCATGAGTCTGGCTCTGGGGCAGAATGCATGGCATGGACATGTCATTTATCGCCTGTTCGAAGTCATTTGGCGTCAGGATAACATCAGTTAGGCTTGTGTTAACCAAATTCAGTGGCTCAGTCATAAAAAAATCATTTTGATCTTCGACTCGCAGTCTGGTTAGCGGCTTGCTAAAAAGTGAGTCATATTGGGACTTGAGTAGCTCACTCATTTCCTTGCTGTCATCTGTGTAGGACCCATCTTGTTTAAGTAGAGGCCCAATACTTGACGTTGTTCTCGACTTTGATTTGGCATAGGAAAAGAAATACTTTGGGTTTCTTTCGATTTCATTTATGGCTTTTAGTTCTTCCCACGATTCTTGACTCCTATAAGATTCCTTTTGCTTAAGTTCGATCTTTGCTATTTCTCTGACCAGTGACTCCCTATGCATTTCAGATACATTGGCCTCTTTTAGCCGCTCTGTTATTCTTTTCCGTCGCCTGTAAAGGGAGCGCCTGTCTCTTTCTATTTTACATCTACTCCTTTTTCTTAGAGGAATAAGCCTTGTGCATACATCGAGTGCCACCGAGTTAATCTGTTCTAGGCATAAGTTGGGGTCTGTGTTGCTTAGTCTATCTTCACAGCTTATATCGGTTAGGACTTGGTTTACTTGGCCCACTTTATGTTTTTTGTTTTTGAAGTTGAATTTGGTGAATGCTCTAAATTCAACTTCAATAACAAAAACATAAAGTGGGCCAAGGGGACCATAGGATCTAATCTCGTCAGTAAAATCCCACGTACCAATGCCTATGCCGGGGACTACCTAGATGGGAATTTCCCATATTCCTTCTATCTTGCACCAACTGAGCCCACGGAAGTCACCGAGATTATAAAGTCACTTAAAAATAATTCAGGGAATCTGTCTCATGTCCCACCCTCATTGTGCAAGCGAGTGGCCCATGTCCTTCCGCATGCTATTTCATTTCTTTTTAACAAGTCACTAGAAACTAGCACCTTCCCGAAACTACTCAAGATGGCATGGGTTACGCCAATACATAAAGGTGGTGACCGTACAGATTTAAACAACTATAGGCCAATATCAAACTTACCATTGCTATCCAAAATCTTTGAGAAACTCTTGCACAGGAGACTATATTCATTTATAACGGCACAAAACATACTCAACCCCTGCAAATTTGGATTCAGGAAAAATAAAAGCACTAATGATGCAATTATAAAAATGCTAGATCTGCTTTACACAGCATTGGAAAATAAGGAATATCCACTAGGAATTTTTATTGACCTAAGAAAAGCTTTTGACACAGTATACCACGGCATCCTACTCCACAAACTTGACCTTTATGGTATAAGAGGCCATGCGCTTGCATATTTCAAATCTTACCTTACTAATAGGTATCAGTATGTCACCATTAAAGACACAGCATCAACAACACGGCCACTTGATACTGGAGTGCCCCAGGGAAGTGACCTTGGTCCCCTGCTCTTCCTCATATACATCAATGATCTTCCTAACGTATCCCAACGCATGAACCCCATTCTCTTTGCTGACGACTCGACTTATGTCATCTCTCACCCTAATCTTGCCACCCTCAACACCATTGTTAACGAGGAGCTGATCAAAATATCGACTTGGATGACAGCCAATAAACTTACGCTTAACACTGACAAAACCTACTATATTATGTTTGGTAGCAGAGCAGGAGATGCACAAATTAACATTAAGATTGACAACACTCTAATTGCCAGACATAATGAGGGCAAATTCCTAGGCCTATACCTCGACAACAACCTGAATTTCAGCACCCATATCCAACACATAACCAAAAAAGCATCCAAAACGGTTGGGATCCTCTCCAAGATACGATACTACCGCAAAATTCCCTTCTCACACTATACCACTCACTTATTTATCCATACCTCACCTATGCTATTTGTGCTTGGGGATCAACTGCAGCAACACATCTAAAGCCGATAATAACCCAACAAAAAGTGGCAGTAAGAATAATCACTAAATCCCATTCCTGGCAACACCCCTCCCCCACTCTTCATAGTTCTAAACTTACTCCCTGTTCAGAACATCAACACTTACTACTGTGCAATCTACATCTACAGGACCTTAAATTCCAATATTAACCTTGACCTAAAACGCTTTCTTGATAGTTGTGACAAAACCCACAGGCATAACACCAGACACAAACATCTCTATGACATTCCCCATGTCCGACTAAACCTTTACAAAAATTCAATATATGTCAAAGGTCCTAAAATCTGGAACACCATACCTGAAAACTCTAGAACTGCAGACACATTCATCACCTTCAAAACTACCATTAGAAAACATCTTATCTCCCTGATACACCCTGTCAACTAATTACACTTACACTCACTCACCCATTTGACCATAAACAGAAATATCAATCCCAATCTTAAAATAATGAATCCTAACTAGTCATAAGTTGGCCTGTGATACTCCAATACTGAAACTATGTATAGTGCCACAACAAAAGCATTCACATTGCTAAACTCACAAACTAGTATTTAGTCACTTAGCCATAATACCAACTTACTTCATAATTTGTAATACTTTAAATTTAAGAATTAATCTAAGTCTGCCCGAAATGCCTAACCATGCTTGATGTTCTAGTGGTACACTCCGTAATTAGTACTTTACTACATATAAACCACACAATAACCAAATTCTGTAAACTCAGCATTGTAATCCTTATAGAGAACAAACTTTGAATTTGAATTTGAATTTGAATATAAAAACATTATGAATCTCAATCCCTCAGGATGCACAATAGCAAAATAACAAACACAATATTAACAGACACAAAGAGGTTACACAAATACACTAGAAAATATCGCTTATGACAGAACATAACATTAAGAAGGATGGGTAATCTATACCCTATTTACACAAGAACAACAACAAGAACATAACATGCAGGTGACCCCTGTAACAAGGTCAATAATATTATGTATAAAAATACAATTAAACCATAATCCCAAAAGGTATACACTATTTGTATAATATTACTGTGGCATATTATCAAGGCAAAATACGATAAGAAGAATATTACGATAAATATATTGGTTACTCACAACCTGCACAAATAGTCAATAAATGAAATGACCTACATCACAATCTCATTATAAAACAAGGTACATACTCTTACCCAACTAACCCCAGTACATTAAGTTCCCTATAGTCACACGTACTCGCCTCAACACAAGTCTTATGAGTCAGTCACAAAACTAGAAAAGCCATAAGCATTCCGCACTCATCTACAGGCTGTACACATTATATAATACAGCAAGAAAATCCTCGGAACAATCAAACAAAACCCCGTTTGCCAGGGCAATGCCTAAAGGTAAATCAAGTACTTCAACAAACAAAGAAAGCAGTATACTCTGACATAAGACAGCTATAACACATTATATAACTGCACCACCACATCCACTCACACAACCACATTCACCACAACCACACATTACACTGATACACACAGCAACACAGCCCTTGTGCATACCCAACCACGGAGATGAGCCCGTTCCATCCCCTGAACTTCAAGCCCCCCCCCCTTTTCACAATGCTAACAATGCTCTCAAACTCATACTACGATACCCCGCTGAAAAAGCCTGGTCCCAGCGACTTCCACATATTACCCGATTACAACACAACATTCTGTAAATGGTCGCCGCCAACACCCCTTTGCGCACTTCCCAATCCCCATTTCCTCTCATTGCCTAGGATACAAAAACAAAATCCGCGATTATATATGTGATTGCACGTTGCACAGGCGCCTCTATGCCTCCCACGTCCAAACTTAATGCCCTCAATACTGATATCCCTCCCCCTCCCACTGTCCTCAGAACCTTACCCATCCATTCCATGATACCCCTTAAATTATCACAAAAATACACTACATGAAATGCCGTCTCCTCATCCCCACACACACAACATGCGCCCTCTACCATCAACCATCTTTCCCTAAGTGCATCACCCCACGACAGTATACCATGGAGAAAACGGAACAATACCTCTCGCCCATTTGGTCGCACGTGTATCAACCATAACCTCTCCCATATTTCCTCCCACGCATACATAGGGAAGATACACTCAGCCTTCACGACTACCTTCGCCCCTACGGCACGCTCTAAAACACCCACCCAAACTTTATTAAGGTCCCGGACATGCATCAATGCCCGCAACACGTCTTCACACACCCTCATCTCCGACCCTCCCCACCACATTCACACTTCTTCATGTAAGTCATTCACGCCCCTCCCAGCTTGTCCCTGCACATGGCATAACCCCCACTTTAAATAAATACACTTGACTCTTAACCGGAAATCAATCAACCCCAATCCTCCTCTATTGACTTGTATGGTAACCACACTCCTACTCAACCATTCACACCCAGAACCCCAAAGAAAATGGAAAAGCCTCCTTAACAGCCTCATAACATCCGGACCTGCTAACGGATATACTGCTGCCACGTGCTAGACTTTACTATATAACAACACATTCACAACAATCACACGCTGATGTACTGTCAATTGAGTTGGTCTCAACCCATCGAATCACCCCTCAACTCAATCCACAACAAGTCGAGAATTAACCATCCTCACCTCTCTCTCACTATCCGTATACACTATCCCACACACTTTTATCCTGTCCACCATATTCCAACTTACATTCCATCCCCAACTCTCTCTCCTCATCCAATCTCCTAAGACCAGTAATTTTGGTTTCCCCACGTTAACTCTTAAACCGGTAACCCCCGCGAAATTATCAATAACATCCTCTAACGCACGTTAACTCCTCAGCATTCGCACGAGTATTGTCGTGTCGTCCACATACCCTATTATTCCCTGCTCTCCACCCCCTACTCCCCAATCCACCTCCATGCATGCACCCACCGCTCTATAGAATGGGTCTGATAAACAGGCAAACAACATTTGAGACAGGGGGCAACCCTGCCTAATACCACAACTCATGGATACCCACTCTGCCAACTTCCCATTTACCTGTACACACACTCCCACACCTTTATGCAATGTCTCTGCCCAACACACCACCTCCTCCCCCAAACACCCTGCCTCCTAAATATGTACAACAGAGCCTCACGTTCTACACTATCATACACCACCTGCCATTCTAACGCTAAGACATCCCCCCCGGCTCCCCTCCCGACCCTTCTACAAAATTCTTTATAATACTATGCCCATCATACATCATCCTCCCAGACACTACATATTGTCCTCTCGCAACCACTCTATCCACTACACACTTAAGCCTATTTCCTAAAATTTTTGGAAAAATCTTATAATCAGCACACAACAGTGATATCACCCTAAAGTCCCGCACTATGTCTTGTCGCTCACCTTTTGGCACTAAAACCACAACTGCAGCTCCCTGCAACCCGCCCATCCTTCCCTCCCTTTTCATCATGTTCCTCAGTTCCACTAAGAAGGACTTCAACTCACTCCAATGGCTCACATAAAACTCGCTGGGCAAGCCATTCAAACATGGTGCCTTACCTTGTGCCATCCCCTCTAAAGCCCTCCACACCTTCTCTTCTTCAATATCCCCCCCAACGTTATGCAATCACTGCCACTTAGCATACAAGATACATTCTCCCCCAATCCCCCAAAAGCCCTCACATCCATCCCTGCACTCAGTAAATCTCTTCCAAACCACGTATCCACGTAATCACTCATCACCTCCATTGTTCTTAACTCCTGTCCCGCTCTATATCCACCTAAGTTCTCATGTACCAACAGCCTATCAATCTCCATAGCCATACTGCACTGCCTCTGTCCCCGTAACACACAGGCCAATGGGCGATCACCCCACACCGCCTCTTCAAATCCACCCTGCATTCTCACTGCATCAAATCTGTCATTCTGCAAATCTCGAATCCTCCCTTTTAACAACTCGATTTCCTCCATGGGATACTTTCCTGCCTGCCTGCCCCTCTCATAACAACCCTGCAACCTACCCTCGAAATACTGTTGCAGCCTGTACATCATCCAACCCTGGTACTTTCCCCATCGCACATAAAACTGCCGGATCCTCTCCTTAGCTACCCCATCCCACCACCCCAGTAAGTCACCCACATCCCTACCCTCTCCCCATAAATTCTTCCAAATTGTCCCAAAATCTAACCCCGCCTCCTCCACCCCAAGAAGTCTCACATTTAACTTCCAATACCCTGGATACCTCTTAGGCAAGCTGGCCCAAATCAAGTCCACAGAAACAGCTCTATGGTCCATGTATACAACATCTACCATACACACGCTCATCACTCGCACACTCCTAGTTACATATAACCTATTTAGCCTGGCCGCATATTCCCGTCTATGAAACATGTGCTCAACCATCAAGTCCCCACCTCCAACAACATATATTAACCCCACGCCCAGCAAAAGATCCCTTAGGCTGACCAAAAAACACCCTGCCCCCAGTAGCTCCACATCCTTTCTACGTATTACACAATTCCAATCACTGCCTACAATTGCTACTGAGGGAAGAGATCACAAATAATAAATCAAACCATCACGCACAAACTCATTCTTCACCCGTACATCATGCTCCGCCGGCGCATACACACAAACCACTGCCAGTCGCTCACCCCTCCACCACCCATATACCCAAAGTACCCTACCCTCCTCCCCTCCCTCACATCTAATTACAACAAACGGGCTCGTCTCCCGAATCAGGATCCCAACCCCACCCTTCAAACATTCCGAATACGCCACAAACACACGGTATCCAGCCACATTCAAATCCCGTCCAACCTTAAAATTATGCTCCTGCACAAACATTATATCTATGGCATAACCCATTAAAAAACCCTGGCACCATAAACACTTCACATCCGCACACATCCCATTTACATTTACAGTCATACACCTGAAACCTTCATGAAGGATTTTACACGCTGCCCTGGAACTTCTTTCGTAGGCGCATTACCAGCCTTCCTACTTTTCCCACCATGCTCTCCACTGTGAGCACGATTCCCCCCCAGTCGAACACCTGACCGGACACACCTGTGGCGCCTCCACTCACCACGTCAGCCCATGGTTTCTTCCCTGGCCTCTGCACCGGGATCAAGACATCATCGGAATCAGATTGCGTTGCTGCCCTCTTTCGCCGAACACTCTGCATCCGTGTCCTGCTCGGGAGATGCCTCACAATGTACCTCCACCGCTATCTTGACCACGGTCACCACTCCCGTTGAAGCGGCACCCACAGTCAGCTGGCTGCCTCTCCTCTCGTCATCACGCTCCTCTGGTCCTTCCTCCGACTGTACATCATCCCAAGCTCTCGTCGTCTCCAAAAACCTGTCCATCAGCTGCTCTAAAGCCACATCCTCCAGTCGTTCCTCACCACTCAGCTTGGTCTCCCCTTCCACCAAAGCGGAGACCATAGAGCCTACAAGCATTGACGGGCTCGACACCACCGTCGGGAACTCTCACTCCACCTCCTCGCTCCAGGAAGAACTCTGGCCATTTACAGGTGTCCCGCTGACAGGCCCCGCCATCGGGACAGGCCCTCGCTCCATCCCTCTGTCTGCATCCTGTCGTTGCTGCTGTCTCCCACACTGGGCCGCCATATGGTCATAAGCGCCACATAGCCTGCAAGTCTTGCGCTGCCCTGCATAGTACACCATCACTTGTGTCCAGAAGTCTTCTAGGATGACAAACGATGGGATTGAATGCCTCAGCAACATCTTCAGGTTGAACGTACCCCCCGGCAAGCTGGTGTACGCCCCATCCGCCCAAGTACCTGCTGTTGCCAGATACAGAGTGTCGTAATGTTCGAAAACGTTCCTTAGCTTCCTCGTCAGCCTCGGAAGGCACATTACGTACCTTCACCCAGGTGTAGTGTCTCGACACATCAATGAGACGAACTCGTATTGCCGAGTTAACGTTCACACAGCCATCTTGATACTTCTCCACCAGGCGTTCATACACTGCTGTCAATCGTAACTTGACGAATATCCGGTAAGCCCCATTGAGCGATACACCATACAGATCTTGATCAGCAATGCCGTATGTGTCGTGGATAATCATAGGTAGAATCACTTGTGCAGACTGAGGTGTAACTACACCCAGCACTAAATCAAAGCACACAGTCTTGACACGCCTTCTTGTATTCTGCTCCATCTTGAGAAAATTAAACTGTGCAGGAAGGCCTCTCAACCAGGAATGTTTGCACAGCACAACCACTCGGCCCAAGAGTGGAATGGTCCAATGAAACTCATTTCTGTAAATTCATAATCTCAATGTAAACTTGAAAGGAAATAAAATTTGTTTGTTTCGTTTGTTAGGACCTAACATAGGACATGTACGTCATTCTCACGATTCTCACGTTAGTGAGCGCACCCTCTTCCAAACCACACGATTCTCACATTAGTGAGTATCGTGAGAATGACATACATGGTCTATGTTAGGTACTAACAAACAAAACAAACAAATTTTATTTCCTTGCAAGATTACATTAACATTATGAATTTACAGTAATAAGTTTCAGTGCAAAAAGAGCCACTGTAATGATTATGCTGCTTCCTTGTTGAAATTACCTAGAGAAAGTTCTCTCCGACCCTTGGAGTTAATGCAGAATGAATCTCTCAGAATTATTCTTGGCTGTCCCAGATCAACAAAGGTTCTTTATATGAGGAAGGAACTTGGTATTTCTAGTATCAGTGATAAGATTATTGAGATTAACACTGTACTCGGTTACGGTAATAGAATGTTAAATGAATCAACCACTGTCACAATGAATCTTACTAAATGTCTCGAAGTAAATACACACAAATCTAAATGAATTGTGAAAACATACAATTACATTAAGTTTTATAACTTGCATTAACTGTATCGCTGTAGACAACAAGAGCATTTCACCTGTCCATGGAAGGTGTGTTCATGGGTGTGTGTGTACCTGTGTGTTTGTGTGTGTGTGTGCCTGTGTGTGTGTGTGTGTGCATGTAGTGTGTGTGTAGTGTGTAGTGTGTATGTGTGTGTGTGTGTGTTTGTGGGTGTATGTGTGTGTGTATGTGTAGTGTGTGTGTTGCTGTGTGTGTGTGTGTGTGTTCATTTAATATCACATACCTGAAAGTTTCTCCAAGGAAGCTCATTGCTAGTAATCCCTTCCTTAATTGCTGATTATAAGATTTTTGCAAAATTGTTAGGAAATAGGCTGAAGTGTGTGGTGGATAGAGTGGTTGCAAGAGGACAATATGTAGTGTCTGGGAGGACGATGTATGATGGGCATAGTATTATAAAGAATTTTGTAGAAGAGTCGGGAGGGGAGCTGGGGGGTGGGGAGTCTTATCCTCAGATTGGCAGGCGGTGAATGACATCGTAAAACGTGAGGCGTTTTGGGGAGGAGGTGGTGCGTTGGGCAGAGACATTTTAAAAAGGTGTGGGAGTGCATGTACAGGTAAATGGGAAGTTGGCGGAGTGGGTATCCATGGGTCGGTGTATTAGGAAGGGTTGTCCCCTGTCTCAATTGTTGTTTGCCTGCTTAACAGACCCATTCTATAGAGCGATGGGAGCGTGTATGGAGGTGGATTGGAGAGTAGGAAGTGGAGAGCATGGAATAATAGGGTAGGTGGACGATACGACAATACTCGTGCGAATGCTGAGGAGTTTACGTGCGTTAGAGGATGTTATTGATAATTTCGCGGAGGTTACCGGTTTAAGAGTTAATATGGGGAAATCAAAATTACTGGTCTTAGGAGATTGGGTGGGGAGAGAGAGTTGGGGATGGAATGTATGTTGGAATATGGTGGACAGGATAAAAGTGTGTGGGGTAGTTTAAATGGGTAGAGTGAGAGAGGTGAGGATGGTTAATTCTGGACTTGTGGATCGAGTGGTGGGGCGATTGGATGGGTTGAGACCAACTCATTTGACAGTACAACAGCGTGCGATTGTTGTGAATGTGTTGTTATATTGTAAAGTCTGGCATGTGGCAGCAGTATATCCATTAGCAGGTCCGGATGTTACGAGGCTGTTAAAGAGGGTTTTCCATTTTCTTTGGGGTTCCGGGTGTGAATGGTTGAGTAGGAGTGTGGTTACCCTACCGGTCAACAGAGGATGATTGGGGTTGATTAATTTACGGTAAAGAGTCAAGTGTATTTATTTAAAGTGGGGGTTACGCCGTGTGCAGGGACAAGCGGGGAGAGGCGTGAATGACTTACATGAATAAGTGGGAATGTGGTGGGGAGGGTCGGAGATGAGGGTGTGCAAAGACGTGTTGCGGATATTGCTGCATGTCAGGGGCCTTAATAAAGTTCAGGTGGGTGTTTTAGAGCGTGCTGTAGAGGCGAAGGTATGTTTTAGAGCGTGCCGTATGGGCGAAGGTAGTCGTGAAGGCTGAGGGTATCTACCCTATGTGTGCGTGGGAGGATATATGGGAGAGGTTATGGTTGATGCGCTTGCGACCAAATATGCGAGAGGTATTGTTCAGTTTTCTCCATGGTATACTGCCGTCGGGTGCTGCACTTAGGGAAAGATAGTTGATGGTAGAGGGCGCATGTCAGGTGTGTGGGGATGAGGAGACAGCGTTTCATGTAGTGAATTTTTGTGATAATTTAAGGGGTATCATGGAATGGATGGGTAAGGTTCTGAGGACAGTGGGAGGGGGAGGGATATCAGTATTGAGGGCATTAAGTTTGGACGTGGGAGGCATTGAGGCGCCTGTGCAAAGTGCAATCACATATATAATCGCGGATTTTGTTTTTGTATCCTAGGCGATGAGAGGGAATGGGGATTGGGAAGTGCGCAAAAGGGTGTTGGCGGCGACCATTTGTAGAATGTTGTATTGTAATCGGGGAATATATGGAAGTCGCTGGGACCAGGTTTTTTCAGCGGGGTATCGTAGTATGAGTTTGAGAGCATTGTTAGCGTTGTGAAAGAGGGGGTTGAAGTTCAGGGGATGGAATGGGCTCGTCTCCGGGGGTGGGTATGCACAAGGGCTGTGTTGCTGTGTGTATCAGTGTAATGTGTGGTTGTGGTAAATGTGATTGTGTGAGTGGATGTGGTGGTGCAGTTATATAATGTGTTATAGCTGTCTTATGTCAGAGTATACTGCTTTCTTTGTTTGTTGAAGTACTTGACTTACCTTTAGGCATTGCCCTGGCAAACGGGGTTTTGTTTGATTGTTCCGAGGATTTTCTTGCTGTATTATATAATGTGTACAGTCTGTAGATTAGTGCGAAATGCTTATGGCTTTTCTAGTTTTGTGACTGACTCGAAAGACTAGTGGTGAGGCGAGTACGTGTGACTGTAGGGAACTTAATGTACTGGGGTTAGTTGGGTTAGAACATGTACTTTTTTTATAATGAGATTGTGATGTAGGTCTTTTCATTTATTGATTATTTGTGCAGGTTGTGAGTAACCAATATATTTATCGTAATATTCTTCTTATCGTATTTTGCCTTGATAATATGCCACAGTAATATTATGTAAATAGTGTATACCTGATGGGATTATGGCTTTCATTGTGTTTTTATACATAATATTATTGACCTTGTTACCTGGTGGCTAAAGCTCCCGCTTCACACACGGAGGGCCCGAGTTCGATTCCCGGCGGGTGGAAACATTTCGACAAGTTTCCTTACACCTGTTGTCCTGTTCACCTAGCAGCAAATAGGTACCTGGGTGTTAGTCGACTGGTGTGGGTCGCATCCTGGGGGACAAGATTAAGGACCCCAATGGAAATAAGTTAGACAGTCCTTGATGACGCACTGACTTTCTTGGGTTATCCTGGGTGGCTAACCCTCTGGGGTTAAAAATCCGAACGAAATCTTATCTTATCTTATCTTATCATGTTATGTTCTTGTTGTTGTTCTTGTGTAAATAAGGCTAAGATTACTCATCCTTCTTGATGTTATGTTCTGTTATAAGCGATATTTTTCTAGTGTATTTGTGTAACCTCTTCGTGTCTGTTAATATTGTGTTTGTTATTTTGCTATTGTATGTCCCGAGGGATTGAGATTCATAATGTTTTTATATTAAATATATATCAACCCTTGTTTATGGGGTTTTATGTTAAGCTGTGTATTGTGTTTTAAATAAAATATAAAAAAAAATCCCTTCCTTAAATCACTTGTTAATTAAAGCAACTGTTCCAGAAGAAATTTCTCGCCTATCTGGTAGTAATATGTTATCGCAAGTCATACACTGATGGATCTAAACAGGAGTCTTCTGGCAGGCCTGCATCTGATCTTGTTGCCACCTCCCTAGTTAAGAACGGTAATAAATTTGTTGAACTAGGTATAAGAATTAACAACTGGGCGTCTACATTGCAAATTGAACTGTTTGCATTGCTATTTGCGCTAAAGCTAACTTATGACATTGAGATTGACTCTATCATCAATATTGATTCTGTCATCATTGAAGGCTTTTGACTCACATAATGACTCCAACAATATGATCATTGGAGAAGCCAGGTATATATACTCAAAAAATTGAGACAAAGGAATTAATGCACAATTGCTATGGATCCCATCACACATTGGATTACTCCTTCATGATAAAGCTGATATGTTAGCCAAGAAGAGTACCCAGAAGGAGAATGTAGAATATAACTTTAGTATATCTGTGTCTAGCATTAAGAATAATATTAGGAGAGAAGTAAATAATGAAAAAGATTGTCATAGTAATGAAGTTAGAAATCTGAATAGATCTATAAAACACTATGTTACCATGAACGTAGATAAGTATGTTTATGGAGCAACTTGCAATGTCAAGTAGCCTTTATGAGACCAGGCTTACAAGAGTAGTAACAGGTGATGGGTTCTGGATTCTTGTTTCTGGCTCCATGCTGACTTTGAGGCAGACGTCGTATTTCAGTTCGATTTTCTGTTCATAATCCACTCAGAGGTCTGTCCCTGATGATCTATGTACATACCAGGCTGATAGGAAGAAAAGTTAAGATACCGCTTCGACAAGGAGCAGTTGGCCTACAGTGTATCAGCAAGTCTATCTACCACCATAAAAGTTGCTACTAAATTTTCTTCCCAAAACACTCGAGCCTCTGGTTCTACTGATTCTAGAAGGACCAGTTGCACTAATCCACTGAAATTAGTAACACCAATGTACTTGAACCACTTTGTGAAACATTTAGATTGTCCATGAACAAAGTCCACATGGGACTGACCCAACTGACTCTTACTCAGTTTAATTTCCCACCTATATTTGGAGGGAATGCTCTGATATGCACCGAGTACAGCTGCTTTCACAACGCTGTAATTAGTAAAATCTTATCGCTCAAGTCAGCTGCGTTTTGCCAACTGTATAAAAAAGCGTTGTTCAGTGCAATATATATATATACAGACTTTGCAAAAGCCTTCGACAAGTGTGACCATGGCGTAATAGCGCACAAAATGCGTGCTAAAGGAATAACAGGAAAAGTTGGTAGATGGATCTATAATTTCCTCACTAACAGAACACAGAGAGTAGTCGTCAACAGAGTAAAGTCCGAGGCAGCCACGGTGAAAAGCTCTGTTCCACAAGGCACAGTACTAGCTCCCATCTTGTTCCTCATCCTCATATCCGACATAGACAAGGATGTCCGCCACAGCACCGTGTCTTCCTTTGCAGATGACACCCGAATCTGCATGACAGTGTCTTCCATTGCAGACACTGCAAGGCTCCAGGTGGACATCAACCAAATCTTTCAGTGGGCTGCAGAAAACAATATGAAGTTCAACAATGAGAAATTTCAATTACTCAGATATGGTAAACACGAGGAAATTAAAACTTCATCAGAGTTCAAAACAAATTCCGGCCACAAAATAGAGCGAAAAATCAACGTCAAAGACCTGGGAGCGATCATGTCGGAGGATCTCACCTTCAAGGACCATAACATTGTATCAATCGCATCTGCTAGAAAAATGACAGGATGGATAATGAGAACCTTCAAAACTAGGGATGCCAAGCCCATGATGACACTCTTCAGGTCACTTGTTCTATCTAGGCTGGAATATTGCTGCACACTAATTCACTTCAATTCAAGTTTATTCTCTATAATGGTTACAATGTGGGGTTTACAGGTTTTGGGTATTTTGTGGTTTACATGTTATAAAATACTAATTACAGAGGGCGCCACTAGGACACCTAGCATGGCTAGGTATTACAGAGGGGGCCGCTAGGACACCTAGCATGGCTAGGTATTACAGAGGGGGCCACTAGGACACCTAGCATGGCTAGGTATTACAGAGGGCGCCACTAGGACACCTAGCATGGCTAGGTATTACAGAGGGCGCCACTAGGACACCTAGCATGGCTAGGTTTTTACAGAGGGGGCCACTAGGACACCTAGCATGGCTAGGTATTACAGAGGGGGCCACTAGGACACCTAGCATGGCTAGGTATTACAGAGGGGTAACTAGGACACCTAGCATGGCTAGGTATTACAGAGGGGGCCACTAGGACACCTAGCATGGCTAGGTATTACAGAGGGCGCCACTAGGACACCTAGCATGCCTAGGTATTACAGAGGGCGCCACTAGGACACCTAGCATGGCTAGGTATTACAGAGGGGGCCACTAGGACACCTAGCATGGCTAGGTATTACAGAGGGGGCCACTAGGACACCTAGCATGGCTAGGTATTACAGAGGGGGCCACTAGGACACCTAGCATGGCTAGGTATTACAGAGGGGGCCACTAGGACACCTAGCATGGCTAGGTATTTCAGGCAGACTTAGATTAATTCTTAACATTAAATCCTTACAGATTATGGTATTAAGGCTAAGTGACTACATCATAATTTGTGAGTTTAGCAATGTGAATGCTTTTGTTTTGGCACAATACAAGGTGTCTATATTTGAGTATCATAGGCAAACTTATGACTAGAAAATGTACAGAGAATCTTCACGGTATGCATAACGGAGATAAAACACCTCAATTACTGGGAGTGCTAGAAATTCCTGAATCTGTACTCCCTGGAATGCAGGCGGGAGAGATACATGATTATACACACCTGGAAAATTCTGGAGGGAATAGTACCAAAGTTGCACACAAAAATCACTCACAACAAAAGAAAAGCAGGGGCGTCACTTGCACGTTGAAAGACAATGCAATAAGTGTCAGGGGCCCGAGACTGTTCAACTGCCTGCCAGCATACATAAGGGGGATTACCAATAGACCCCTGACTGTCTTCAAGCTGGCACTGGACAAGCACCTAAAGTCGCTACCTGACCAGCCGGGCTGTGGCTCGTACATTGGACTGCGTGCAACCAGCAGTAACAGCCTGGTTGATCAGGCTCTGATCCACCAGGAGGCCTGGTCACAGGCATTGACATTGACCCCCGGAACTCTCTCCAGGTAAGTTCCAGTACTCGAGTGGCCATTGCAAAACTCGAGCCTGATTTTCGGAATACTCGATAAATTGTTCCGGCTCAGAATCAGAAAACTGAAGTACTAGTGATATGGATTTCTGAACATTGAAACTATCGTCCATGATATGCCGAAATTGTCTCCTGTCAAATTCCTGCTTAGTAAATGCACGTTGTTCCCTTGCAGTAACTAGACTGAGTTTAGCCAACTCAACCGCTGACAAAGCTGACTCTTCGCGAGACAACTCGCTTCACCACATGTTTCCCCAGGTAGGTGGATATTGGTCCTCTATCTGAGGTGTTTCTCCTCCACTATTACAAAGTACCGAAGCAGGAATCAGCGATTAATGACTCCTGAAGCAGCAGAAACGTTATACGAATCAAACCTAATTTGTTGCATATGCACTCCTGAAGCTGTGCACCAGTAAGAATGTGTTGATAGTCTATCCCAACAGAAAGAGCAATACTCCAGCAACGTTGTAGAGATAAACTGAGCAAGTTTTGCAGGGTATATTTAGTAAACAATCGCCTAACATGTGTTGGTGGCATAACCTACTATAACAAAAAGCTGACTGCAATACACTCATTGCAATAGCACACAACGACCTCGCAGGTTTGCAACACAATGCTGTAGACATGCTCGTAGATATACTGCACAGACACCGAATAGGTAACGGCAGCGGCAGCGGCAGCGGCAACAGGAATCTTGTCCTCTATTTTTACTTCTATCTGAGGTTCCCAGCAGCCCAGTGATGACCTAATCAAGACCCACATAACACTAACATGTGTGGATACCCAGAATGATATAAATCAACTGCAGAAATCACCCAAAAAGTTCACAAATTACCAACTAATAGGACTCGTACTACCACCTCCTACCCCGCTGCCACTGAAGTGATACTCCACAACATTCACCCATCACCCATCGCCTACTATTCACCCGAAGCCACAGCCAATGGACAAGGGTCAGAGCAATAAAAGAAGATCCAGTAACCAGCTAAGGACTCCTAACATCAAAGGTTAGAGCAGTAAAAACACGAGGAAAACTAGTGGTACTGCCAGCTAGGACACAACCCTCATCACCCACCGGCACCACCACAACACACGACAGTCAACAACAAACATGGCTGCCGTCACAGTCCAAGATAACTCCTTCCCAGTATTTGATGTCAAGAAGATCACCGACCCAGAAATAGCTAAACTCTTTATGATTCAGAACCAAATGATCACCAAACTAAGTCAAGAAATGCAGGAACTAAAAGCTAGCAATGCAGATTACCTCAACAAGATCACTGCTCATGAACATAAACTAGACACTCTGGAACAACAAAGCAACACCCACACCCAGTCCCTTGACACCATCAACACTCTAAAAGACCAAGTCACGCTACTTACTACCAACATTACAGAGGAAAGATCAAGAGTGGACCAACAACTTGCCAATGTCATAACCAACTTCCAAGACCATAATGACCAACAGCAGCTATCTGACGCTGTTGTAGTTAACAGCAAACATCTCCCAGCCACAGTCACCCAAGAGACCTGCATGTAGACCACCCTACAGCTTATCAAGGACCACCTTCGTCTTAACATATATAGTGATGACCTAAAGGATTGCAAACTGATGGGCTACCAAGCAGGTAAAAAAACAGTGCTGTTAAAATTCCAAACTTGCCTACAAAGAAACAACCAACTAAAAACATCTATTTCTATGAAAACTGATGTTTACATCAATGAGTGCCTTAACAAAACAAGACAAAACCTTCTTTATCGGCTAAGAAAATTAAGCTATGCCCAAAAAATCCACCAGTGCTTTGTGAGGGACGGAAAAATCGCAGTTAGGAAACAGCCCACTGGGAAGAGATACTTCATCTCTACAGAACATGACCTTAAAACATTCCTAAGTGAGGCTGGACTAACAGAATCAGAGTAAAGTGCAGATAATACCCATAGTCCACAGTTAGTGTGATATTGTCATAAATTTGTGCCCCCCTAAAATTCTAATACCCCAACTACTTTTGATTGTCATTGTTGTATTCAACGACCATTCTACCTCATAGTCTTAATTGTGTTTAATATCTAAAGAATCTATCTCGTTTTTTACATCTTACCACATCACTGTTCTATCTCATTTTATTATAAACTAACCATAACTTGTCCTCAATAATTCTACCTCACTTTAAGAAAGACTCAATTGCCCAATTTTATTCTAAAATCGCTATTATTGCCCAATTTTGCTTTAAACTATATTGATCAAACTTATTGTAAACTTCTTTTATTGACCATCTTATTCTATACTTTTTTAAACTAGTATTTTCAACTACAACTTTTATATTATCCTGTCTACCATCTTACTAGCATATTATAACCAAGTCATTGCCATTTTTATTTTTATCATTTTTTTATTATTCTTTTGCTACCTTAACTTGTGTATTTTATCCTGTCAATTTAAATCTAGTTATACTCTAATTCTTGTAAACAACTTATATAAGACCTTAGTGCAATTACAATTGAGAGTCTTGTGCCTTTATTATATTATTAGATTAAACACAGTTGTACTATAGTCAATACCAAATTCATTATATTAGACCATAGTGCAATTACTAGTGATAGACTGGTGCTATTTTTAATTTGTATTTTTATATTATTAGATTAAACCTAGTTGTACTATAGCTCATTCTAGCTCAAAACATAGACTCCACAAAAGTCATTATATTAAACCTTAGTGGAATTACAAGTGAGAGTCTTGTTCTATTTTTAATTTGTATTTTTATATTACTAGTTTATACCTAGTTGTACTTTAGTTCATTCCAGCACAACACATTATGTGTAGTAGTGACTTTACTCTATATGACCAAAATACTCTAGCTATATACTTGTCCAAACTTCCAACCACTTAAGATATCAGTACTAGAACTCAACACACAACTCAGGATATAAATAACCATAATTTAAACCTAGAAGATGATTGATCACGTTGACCTGATCTAAACCTCCATAATCTGACACCCAATCAAAACCTATTGGAAAGTAACTGCCTTTATTACACAGCATCACAAGCCAGCACTATCCTAAATAATGCTAAAAGTCTATCAGTACTTAACTACAACATCAGGCCCTTAAGCAAACACTATGATGACCTCCTGGCACTCCTTGAATCACTAAAGACACCCTTCTCCTGCATTATTCTTACTGAGACCTGGCTTAAGCAGGACACAATAGATATCTACCCTCTACCAGGATACACAGCAATTCACAACTGCAGACCAAACCAAGTTGGGGGTGGTATTGCAATCTATTACTCTAACCAATTATCTTGTATTAGCACCACTTGCTTTAGTGATGAATATGGGGAATACACTTTTGCTAATTTTACTGTAAAAAAACTTAAGATACCTATAACAATCGGTGCCATTTACCAGATACCTCACACAAACATCCCAAATTTCAGTGAGAAATTAAAGTCACTAATAATAAACAAACAAATGAATAAGCACCACCTTCTCTTAGCTGGAGACTTCAATATCAACCTTGGCTTACTAGATGATCAGCCTGTAACTGACTTCATCAACAATATGAACAACGCACTTCTCATACCAACAATAACTAAACCAACCAGGCTCTCTGAGACAAGTGCAACCATAATAGACCACATATGGACCAATATACTAGCCCCCCTTAAATCAGGGATAATCACAGATAGCACTACAGACCACTACCCTACCTTACTCCTGACAAACATTAGTAAACCACCACTTGAATACAACAAAGTCTCATTTAGACTCCATGACGAGGCCTCAATAAGGAAGTTCACAGCTGACCTAGAGACTGTTGACTGGCCTACAGAATTCTCCAAGGCCAATGGTATTGATGACTGGACAGACATTTTTCTTAACAAATTACTTGGACTATACAACAAACATTGTCCTATAAAAACAAAACAGATCACAAACAAACGGCTTGGTTGCCCATGGCTAACCAGCACCATTCTGAAATCCATTGATAAGAAACACCAATATGAAAAGTAATATAGACAGGGCTTAGTACACAAAGATATTCTTAAACACTATTCATCAGTCCTCACCAAAGTAATAAAGAAAGCCAAACAACTATACTACTCCAGTAGATTCACAGACACTAGAGGAAATATAAAAAAGACCTGGAAAACACTCTCTCAGATTCTAGGGACCCAAAAACTTAAAAAAACCAAGAATATTGTCCTAACTAAACCTAATGAAACACCACTGCATCCCACTGACACAGCTAACAAGATAAATGACTTCTCAACCATAGGATCTAATCTCGCCAATAAAATCCCACATACCAATGCCCATGCCGGGGACTACCTAGATGGGAATTTCCCAAATTCCTTCTATCTTGCACCAACTGAGCCCTCGGAAGTCACCGAGATTATAAAGTCACTTAAAAATAACTCAGGGAATCTGTCTCAGGTCCCACCATTACTGCACAAGCGAGTGGCCCATGTCCTTTCGCATGCTGTTTCATTACTTTTTAACAAGTCACTAGAAACTACCACCTTCCCGAAACTACTCAAGATGGCAAGGGGTACACCAATACATAAAGGTGGTGACCCTACAGACTTAAACAACTATAAGCCAATATCAAACTTACCATTGCTATCCAAAATCTTTGAGAAACTCTTGCACAGGAGACTATATTCATTTATAATGGCACAAAACATACTCAACCCCTGCCAATTTGGATTCAGGAAAAATAAAAGCACTAATGATGCAATCATTAAAATGCTAGATCTGCTTTACACAGCATTGGAAGATAAGGAATATCCACTAGGAATTTTTATTGACCTAAGAAAAGCTTTTGACACAGTAGACCACGACATCCTACACCACAAACTTGACCATTACGGTATAAGAGGCCATGCGCTTGCTTATTTCAAATCTTACCTTACTAATAGGTATCAGTATGTCACCATTAAAACACAGCATCAATAACACGGCCACTTGATACTGGAGTTCCGCAGGGAAGTGTCCTTGGTCCCCTGCTCTTCCTCATATACATCAATGATCTTCCATACGTATCCCAACACCTGAAACCCATTCTCTTTGCTGATGACACGACTTATGTCATCACTCACCCTAATCTTGCCACCCTCAGGAGCTGATCAAAATATCGACTTGGATGACAGCCAATAAACTTACGCTTAACACTGACAAAACCTACTATATTATGTTTGGTAGCAGAGCAGGAGATGCACAAATTAACATTAAGATTAAGATCGACAACACTCTAATTACCAGACATAATGAGGGCAAATTCCTAGGCCTATACCTTGACAACAACCTGAATTTCAGCACACATATCCAACACATAACCAAAAAAGTATCCAAAACGGTTGGGATCCTCTCCAAGATACGATACTACGTGCCACAAAATGCCCTTCTCACACTATACCACTCACTTATTTATCCATACCTCACCTATGCTACTTGTGCTTGGGGATCAACTGCAGCAACACACCTAAAGCCAATAATAACCCAACAAAAAGCTGCAGTAAGAATAATCACTTAATCCCATCCCTGGCAACACACCCCCCCACTCTTCATAGATCTAAACTTACTCCCTGTTCAGTACATCCACACTTACTACTGTGCAATCTACATCTACAGGACCTTAAACTCTAATATCAACCTTGACCTTAAACGCTTTTTTGATAGTTGTGACAAAACCCACAGGCATAACACCAGACACAAACGTCTCTATGACATTCCCCATGTCCGACTAAACCTTTACAAAAACTTAATGTATGTCAAAGGCCCTAAAATCTGGAGCACCCTACCTGAGAACTCTAGAACTGCTGACGCATTCATCACCTTCAAAACTACCCTTAGAAAACATCTTATCTCCCTGGTACACCCCATCAACTAACTACACGAATACCACCTGGTGGTTCACACTTACACTCACTCACCCATTTGACCATAAACAGAAATATTAATCTCAATCTTAAAATAATGAATCCTGTGATACTCCAATACTGAAACTATGTACTGTGCCAAAACAAAAGCATTCACATTGCTAAACTCACAAACTAGTATTTAGTCACTTAGCCATAATACCAACTTACCTCATAATTTGTAATATTTTAAAATAAAGAATTAAACTAAGTATGCCCGAAATGCCTAGCCATGCTAGGCGTTCTAGTGGTACACTCTGTAATTATTATTTAACTACATTGTAATCCTTATAGAGAATAAACTTTGAAACTTCAGGACAGCCACCACATAATACGAACACATGTGTAGTTAAGTGGGCTGCTCATCTGCCTGTAGCATGATAACTACGTAAGAACGAGCAAAAAGGCAAAAGTGATAGTAAAAATTTCCTTCACCAAATAGTAATCAGGCATGAACAATAATATATATTATATATATATATATATATATATATATATATATATATATATATATATATATATATATATATATATATATATATATATACATATATATATATATAAAACATGTATACAATATGGAAAATGCAAACAAGGGACAATGTGAGAACCATAGCAACCACACTTGAAGGTAAGATTGCAAAGGTTAATTCGTGAGTGCACCACATCGCTTCGCAACTTTGATGGGCTTCCTTTTGATTGGCTGGTTAAACCAAAGTACTAGCATAACGATGGTGCCATTACTTGTTATATCCTTACCACTTGGTTCGTTGGTTAGGAGGGTAAAACTATATATAGGTTGTGTGACATTCACAGAATAAAATGCACCATACTTAAAGCATGCCAATGAGATACACAGGTCAAATTAATTCAAACATTTTAAACAGGCTAATAACCAAAAATAAACAGCTTAAAGCTGCACACAAGTTGGATTATCAAATTATTAGCCTGGAAGGGTTTAAGCTTATCAAGAGCGACATTCTGAAAATGAAATGAAAACCAAAATTACTATGGAAAATTTTCTAGGGTGATTACCTTTATGTACCTCAACATTACATGCATACAAGTAAACTCATTGGGAGACAACCATATTGTTTACTGTAGTCACCCCGTGTAGACATGTGAGAAAACTTTACCACCCCTGGTCACGGCAGGTGGTTCCTTCGACCTCACAATCTTATCGATATCTATCCGAGACCAGTATGGATTGGATAGCACCCACAAGTACGGTGCTACTAATTAATTGTGGACTGTATAGATTATATTAGTGCAACTGAATGAAGGGGGGGGATAGGTTACACTTGGATATATCCATCAAGGAAAGACACTTGTACATAATCTCACCACTTACCAGATATTCTCTGGTGGTCACTTGATGTAGCTGGATCACTCATAACCTATCCAATTACAACATTCCTAACCAGCCAGTATCGGTCTGCTATAACTAGAAGGGTTACTTAACTGTGGGTGATTGATACTCCTTATTTCCTCCATTCACCATCTCATTTGATGTTCTGCTACACCGACACGGTTCTTATTCCAGCAGGACGAGGTATCCATTGGTTTGTCCCGGTTCAGAAGTCGTGACTTCATAAAACCTTCACTATCCTCGGGACAGGAACAACGAGGTAAACATGTGCACACACACTCTGGGAATGGCCGCTCATATCGCTTCAACGATTCCTTAACTTAGTGTTATTATCACTGATTACATTACGATTTACAAGACGGTTTAATGTCTCATAATTATTATACACATTGCAGGCCACTCCATTAAGGTCTGAGACCGATGAGTGATGATTAAATCACGGGTATTTTTCCCCGGGACACAGTCCATGGCGACGTGCCAGTCACCACCCGTCCTACCATTATTCACTCGTTTTACCACCTTATTTACAGCGGTGCCGTCAATCATGTTCCCTCACTCTTCACCAGGGACAGTCACGACACTTCCTATTATGAAGTGAGGCCTATATTAATCTTTAGGCCGCCGTGAACGCCAATTTCCTGGTCCCATGTTTTCACAGCCTCTTAAACCCCTTCAAAACACTGCCGACTCCCCTATGCCCCGAGTCGACCTCTCCCCCCGCACATCCACACATACGGATGTGTGGGGGGAGCTCACTGGAGCTGTGACAGGAGGCTGACACAGCGCCTGCCGACAGGGCTTAAACTGCGGCTTGATGAGTGTCAATCTCTCGACAGTTGGAGTTACAGCAGAGGTTAGTCTAAGTGTCCACAGTTGTATTTCTCTACATATAACTGCACTTTGCAGGTCTGGATATGAAGTGAAACAAATCTTGATGGGAATCGTAGGAGGTACAATTCTGCTTAACATCTATGAGCGACGAACATAAGAGCTTTCTGTACAAGGGGCTCATATGCTCATGGCTAACTAACATCAGCTGTCAAATGCACTGGTCACACCAGGTGACAAGTAACACAGTAGTGCTACACAGTGGTCTGGGCTCAAGACCACACAGGACACACAGAAAACTTTAACACACCCACACTGCACATGCGGTACAACATGGCTTATACTAGCAAATGATGCTTTTCTGTGCACAAAATTGACACTAAGCCATACACTAACATGTGAGAACACTGACTGAGAGGAATTTATTAACACACGATATATATCTTCTCTCAATCTTCTCGACAATACTTAAATAATTACTGAAACACTTGATGTGACATCGTGAGGTGATGTCAGCAGCATGGTGACGTCAGCAGCATTGTGATGTCAGCAGCATGGTGATATCATCAGATACAACAGCAGAACATACAAGTGACACTGAACACGTGGCTTGAGAAACAGCATTGGATGCTGTGGCATGGAGTCACTGGAACGCCACTTACAATTCTCGAAGAAATTCGGTAAATTTCGGCTAAATCCTGCTTGTACCTGTGTCTGGGCGCTGAAACGTGTAGACACGACATCAGAATAACTCGTTGAGAGATGGATACTTCTTGTGTAGGGTGATGAAGTGAACACAACTTCAGACACTGCAGACACTGCTGTGCGGTCAGCAGTACATGACCTACCAGTTTCCTATAGAGGTGTTCCATTTCTGGACTATTTTGCTGCAATAGCTACCCACCTTCACACCCGTTGGCAACAACGTTGGTCAACTCTGCTCGGTAACAAACTTCATTCCTTCCTCGCTCTCACTTCATGGCCTACCCTCTCGGGGTACAACTGCTCCCCTCCACTGACTGGCTATGAGTCATTCCATCACTTTGCCCGTTTTGTACCCACTCCTATCCAATTAAATCCAAACTAGTCCACAGCTGTATCTTTGCTACCTATGCTACCCTCATCGGCACTAAACCGCTGTTCAACAGAAAGAACAGCAGTAACACTGGGAGAGCACACTATGGGTGTGGGAGTGCTCTGCGAGAGCACAGTATGGGTGTGGGAGTGCTCTGGGAGAGTAAAGGATGGGAATGGGTGAGCTGTAGGAGAGTACAGGATGGGTGTGGGAGTGCTCTGGGAGAGCAGTGTATGGGTGTGGGAGAGTAAAGGACGGGGATGGGTGAGCTGTAAGAGAGTACAGGAGGGGTGTGGGAGTGTTCTGGGAGAGCACTGTATGGGTGTGGGAGAATAAAGGACAGGGATGGGTGAGCTGTAGGAGAGTACAGGAGGGGTGTGGGAGTGCTCTGGGAGAGCATAGTATTGGTGTGGGAGTGCTCTGGGAGAGTACAGGTTGGGTGTGGAAGTGCTCTGGTAGTGCACAGTATGGGTGTGGGAGTGCTCAGGGAGAGTACAGTATGGGTGTGGGAGTGAACTGGGAGAGTACAGCATGGGTGTAGGAGTGTTCTGGGAGATTACATGATGGGTGTGAGAGTTTGCTGGGAGAGTACAGGATGGGTGGGAGTGCTCTATGAGAGTACAGGATTTGAGTGGAAGTGCTCTGAGAGAGTAGAAATGGGAGTGGGAGTCCTCTGGGAGAGGACAGGATGGGTATAGGATTGCTCTGCGTGAGTATAGGATGGGTGTGGGAGTGCTCTGAAAGAGTACAGAATGTGTGTGGGAGTGCTCTGGGAGAATAAAGGATGGGAGTGGGAGTGCTGTGGGAGAGTACAGGATGGGTGTAGGAGTGCTCGGAGAGTACATGATGGGTGGGAGTGCTCTGGGAGACTACATGATGGGTGTGGGAATGCTCTTTGAGAGTACAGCATGGGTGTAGGAGTGCTGTGGGAGAGTACAGCATAGGTGGGAGTGCTCTGGGAGACTACATGATGGGTGTGGGAATGCTCTTTGAGAGTACAGCATGGGTGTAAGAGTGCTCTGGGAGAGTACAGCATAGGTGTAGGAGTGCTCTGGGAGAGTACAGCATGGGTGTAGGAGTGCTCTGGGAGAGTACAGCATGGGTGTAGGAGTGCTCTGGGAGAGTACAGCATGGGTGTAGGAGTGCTCTGGGAGAGTACAGCATGGGTGTAGGAGTGCTCTGGGAGAGTACAGCATGGGTGTAGGAGTGCTCTGGGAGAGTACAGGCTGGGTGTGAGAGTTCGCTGGGAGAGTATAGGATGGGTGTGAGAGTTTGCTGGGAGAGTATAGGATGGGTGGGTTGTGGAGATGTGATGGTTGAAGTTAAACACAAGTCGTTGGATGGTAACACTTATATTAGCAGAGTGTGAGAGGGAAACCCAGCCTAGCCTGTTGTGTTGCCTCTAGGTCTATGTGTAATCTGACGGAGGGACAAGGCATTTTATGCACTCATGCGGCATCACATGATGTCACACATGCTAGTCACTGAGCCTAGCAATGGATAATGTATATAAAGTATATGGATGGTACTAACTATGATACTCAGACAAGCTCTATGTTGCAACCCTTGAATGGGTCACAAAGTATATAATGTATATTACCTTTTCATATAATTTTATATTGCTTATATTTGCGATAATAGCTAAATCGTAAATATATTGCTTTATATTATTATTTTGATTTTGATTAATTTAATTTACTTTGATCTTATACCTCTAAACGTTATTAATAAACTTATTAAATTTTAACTTCTCTAGTTAGTAGCCTACCAGTTGTAATCCTGAAGCACTAATAATTATTATTGAATTCTAATGGATAATTGGACCAGGATACTGACTACTTGTTACGAAAGCCAAGTAACATGCTGGATGCTAGAAGGGCAGTCATTTCTAGTATTCACAGGAGATCTCTAAGTTTATTTGAAATCACGTTTTTTGTAACAAATGGGGGCCTGTCCGGGAGGCTCTTGATCCAAGGTGTTGGAGAAATTGTCCAGTTTGGCACACTAGTAACTATATGGTCAAACACTTTTAGTACTTTCCTAATCTGAAGACTTTGAGTTTTGTCTTGTACAACATAATAGGTGGATGTATGTACTTGACTGAGTCTATGAGTCCTAGCTCTAAGACAACCAACACTAAAATTCCTTTTAGTATTATAGTTTCCCATAATCACTCTATCTTAGTACATTTATTTTCGTGATGTATCTCAAAGTGAAACAGTTAATTGATACTCTGACTTTGTCTGAGTTAAGTACATTAAAACTTCAGACATGTTGGCGAGTAGCCAAATATCTCGGTGTGAGGTATAACAGGAATTACACCACAGAAACTGTCAGAGCATTAATTAAAGATATGTTGTTTCCTGCTCATACAGAGATGTCTGATTATGATGCAGATTCAGAAAGCCTAGTGTCACAGTTAGAAAGTATAACTCTTTTTGATGACGTAGAACAGAGAGCAACTATGGCAGAAGGGAGCCTAGTGTCTGAGCCTAGTGTAGCTCAGTTCTCGCTCACGCCTTCTCACCTCACTGACACAATAGTACAAATGTGTAGCTGGTAGTATGACTCAGCCTTGTACTAGTACTGCATATGCTTCACTTGTATCTACTTATCCTAGACCAGATCTAGACACTCTAGGGATAGCTGGACAAGGTGCCCTACCTAAGGACCATCTAGAAAGACGTGTTAATTTCTCCACTCCAACGTTACCTACAGGTCCTATCTCTGAGGAACAATTTGAGAGGTTGGAACGCCTCATTATGTTGCAGACTGCACAAACAGAGGCACAAAGGAAATTGAACAAAGATTTCCAAAGAGAAAATGTTCGTCTTGGAAGACTGATAGATCTGATAAAGTTGATAAATCTGTTGGTGCAACACAGGACACATTTAATGTGCAGAAAGCTGCCTCAATGGTTCCTAAGTCTTTTGAGAGTGACTTAGACACCTATTTTGATGTGTTTGAGAACCAAGCACGTGTTATGAACTGGCCATGTAAGCACTGGGCTACCTTGTTGCACACAGCTTTGAGAGGAAGAGTTCAAACTTGTACTGCTGCTTTACCATTTGCCAAGTACATTAGTTATGACACTGTCAAGCAAACTATTCTAGAGACATATAACTTGTCACCTGTAAGTTATCAACGTGCATTTCTTACGTTACAACGACGACAAGATCAAACTTGTGTAGTTTGCTCATGAGAAAAAAGTTGCATTTGAGAGATGGTATAGATCTGCCAAGTGCAATAACTACAACACTCGTTCAGTTGTTACTACATGAAGAGTTTTTCAACTGTATGTATGTGGACATACAAGAACATCTGATCGATCATACTACCTCGAATATTCTGGAAAATGCAGCTTTAGCAGACAATTACGAGATTTCTCACACACTTGTACGTACTAAAATGCAGAGAAACCAGGTAACTAAAAATTGTCCTAGAAGTTGGCAACCTAAATCAGCTGCTCATTGCCGGCCTGATGTACCTGCTACTGTAACTTCTCGTACCTTTACCAGGAAAACTCACAATCCTTAATCTGTCTCTGTGGCTAGACAGAAATCTGATATCGAGAAGAAGAAAGTTAAATGTACCTATTGTAACAGAAAAGAACATGCTAGAGAGTATTGCTATAAGTTAGAAAGAGATACAAGAAGCGGTCATTCATCGATACCATGCCTAACCCTTCTAGGGTAAGGTAGGTGCCTGAGCCGGAGCTTGTAGCTCACAAGACTGTCATTCCCATTAGCCCCCTTGGGGCGGGGATGGCAGACCAGAGTGGCCTAGCTTGTGGCTAGGCCTGGGGACAATTGGTCCCAAAGATGAGGAGGTATTTGTGCCTCCTCTCATGGGAGACTTAGGTCTCAGACACTCCCTAAAGAGGGAGCCAAGGCCGGGCCACCACTTGGAAAAGGCCCGGGCCGGGAGAATACCGACGAATCTTTAATAATAATAAGAAGAAGCGGTCGTGCGACTGGCGCCCCCACTCAAGTCGTATCCTCTCCCATGCAACAAAGGCACCAAAATCCTAGTAATACCTCTGATCCTACTGTTTTAGATAATATTACTCAGGATAGATGACTAGCGTCAGAAAGTGTATCTGACGAAAAGATTCGTTCAGCGATGAGTCCTTACTTATCGAGTGGAACAGTAGGATTTGACGAATCACATCTGACTGAGATAATTACTTTCAGAGACACTGGCAGTTATCTCACATTATTACGAGAAGATATACTGCCCATAACTAGATGTATTATTAGAAGCCTATGGAGGGGCTGTTATAAAAGTACCTCTGCACAAAGTTTACATTGACACAAGCTATTATACTGGTTATATTTCAGTGGGTATATCCAGTGGTGTATTTCCCATCAGGTCAGTGGACTTGTTGATAGGGAGCGATATCCTTCATGCTGGTATATGTAAGGAACCATTTGTGAATGATAATACCACTGATGATAATTTTGCCATTGAAGCTTGTAGAGAGAAGCCTATTTTATTTCCTCTCAGCGCAATTACTAGAGCTATGTCAAAGATACAACAACCATCCTTGTCTCCTGTTGAGTTAGTGGATGATAATGATTTGGGCTTGAATATGTTGTTTAGTGAGAGCGCCGATGAAATTTTTCTCCCAGGTTGGATTACCATGAGAGATACAATCAGATCAGGGATCTAACTTCACTTCTAAGATCTTTTGAGAAGCGTTATCCCACCTAGGAATAAAGTCTGTACTTTCAACCAGTTATCATCCACAGTCACAAGGTGCTCTAGAGAGATTTCATCAGACATTGAAGTCCATGATGAGAGCTTATTGTGAACATTTTTCTAGAGACTGGGATGAAGGTATACCTTTTCTTCTGTTTGCTATGAGAGAAAGTGAGCAAGAAAGTCTCGGGTTTAGTCCGTTTGAATTAATATTCGGACACCAAGTGCGTGGTCCTCTCGCAGTGTTAAAAGACGTGTGGACAGGAAAATCAAATCCTTCATTGAGCACTTCACTTTCATTAATGCAGCAACATTTGACAGCCACCAGAGAGCTAGCTTCGAAAAACCTAGTTTCAGCCCAAGCTAGAATGAAGCAACATTATGACAAGCGTGCTGTCTCTCGCTCTTTTAAAGCAGGAGATAAGGTGATGGCTCAGAAATTAGTACCAGCCAGTACAAGCCAGGTATGATGGTCCCCTGGAAGTAGTGAAAAAGCTTAGCGGCGTAAATTATTTGGTACGTACGCCTGGGAAGAAGAAATCCAATCATGTGTACCATGTTAACCAGTTTAAGACATACTACGCTAGTCCTCTACCTACTACATCTATTCTTCCTAGGACAGAGGAAGAAAACGTCAGTCTGCCTGACATGTCTTAAGGTATAGAGGTGCACTTAGAAAATTCAGTGACTCTAAAATCGCTAGACAATTTTCTTAGTAACCTTGGGATTGATAAAGCTGGTGATACTAAAAACATGATTTTGCAGTTCCCTGAATTGTTCAGTGATGTTCCTAAACGTTGTACTCTGGGTGTACATGACGTTGATGTACAGGGAGCATCACCCATTAAGCAATCACTATATAGGATGAGTCCAACGAAGCATAAAGCATTGAGAGAAGAGGTTGATTTTCTGCTATCTCACGGACTTATTGAGTGCAGTAAAAGTCCATGGGCATCTCCATGTATTTTAGTGCCTAAACCTGACGGTAGTTTCAGGATGTGCACTGATTACAGGAAAGTGAACTCTGTCACCTTGCCTGATGGTTATCCTCTACCTCGCACTGACGACCTTATTGACCGTGTGTCAGGAGCCCAGTTTGTCAGCCGTTTAGATCTCTTACAAGGCTATTATCAAGTCTCGCTTACTGAATGTGCTCAAGAAATATCTGCTTTTATTGTTCAAGATGGATTGTTTAACTACCTCGTCACCCCCTTCGGCCTATGTAACGTGGCTTCTTCATTCCAACGTATAATGAACGAGTTAACCTACAACTTGGAGGGAGTAGAAGCATACCTTGACGACTTAGTGGTGTACAGCGACGAGTGGGAACAGCACTTGACACGTCTCGGAGCATTGTTTGAGAGACTGGCACACTACAACTTCACTGTTAACTTAGCTAAATGTAGTTTTGGTCAAGCCAAGATTACCTATCTAGGCTTTTGTATCGGCCAAGGTGAGGTTGCTCCTATTGAGGCTAAGGTTCGTGCAATTTCTGAATTTCCAGTGCCACAGGATAGGAAGGGAGTACAGAGATTCCTGGGTATGGCAGGATATTATTGCAGGTTCTGTCCAAACTTTTCTCAGATTGCTGCTCCTCTCACTGAGCTTACTAGTAGCAAAGTTCAGTTCATCTGGACTAGAGATTGTTCAGACTCTTTCAAAAAGATTAAAGCATTTGTTTTTTTGCTTCTGTGTTGAGGGGGTCCTAATTTCAATTTTCCCCTTTTTTTACATATAGATGTAAAATTTTGGTTATGCAGGGGGTGCTGTGTTTGGCCCCAAACGTCAACACCCATGATTTTTCCCCTTTCCTTATGTTAAATTCATCTAAGCTCAAAGGGGAACCAGAAAAATTATGAACTATTGAAAAAGGGAAGGCTCTGTTGTGTGGTGCCCCTTGGGAATTTTTTTGGACGTGTTTTTGGGCACTTCCCCTTTTAAAAATTTAAAAGTTTTTCAAACCACAACCCAAATCACCTACATAAAAAACTATAAAGATTTAAAAATGCTAGGATAAATGAGGGGGGCTCCCCAAGAATCCAAATTTACTCTATTATTTAAAATTTACTATAAGTGGTCATTGTATTGAAATTTTGGCTGATGCTGTGTTACTTCCTTAAAAAATTTATCATTTTCATTAAATTAACGAAATTTTTAAGCCCAAATCCCTTTTGTCACTTGCTATGTCAAATTTCAGTAAAGAAAACGAAATCTCCCAGCCAAGGGTTAATTATATATACTCTTTGTTAATTAATCTTTTTTAAATATTTCCCCGTAGTGGTGAGGGTTTTTGTAAAGAGAAGGGAAAAAAGCTGATTGAGGGAGTTTGTGGGTGTTGTGTGGGGGGATTTTTTACTGTGTGGGCGAACATCCTGCATCGGGACCCCCCTAAATTTCCACACTTTAAGCTTCCTCATAGAAAAAAGGATCCCCATACTGCCTCGCTTTCCCCACTACCACAAATTGGGAGGGGGGGGCCATCTCCGGGCTATCACAAAAGGGACTATTGTTCATTGCAGTTTTCCACTACTATGATGAGCCCTAACTTTTTTTTTGATTGTCTATGCTATCTGCCCTATAAAACTGATGTAATAAGCAGGGAGTTTTGAAGAGATTTTGGATCCCAGTGTACCCCCCTAGTTCCAGAGGCAAAAAATTAGTGATATAGCCCACTGAAATTATAGAAGTCCCTTGGACAAGAGGGGAACGGGATTTTTTTTATTTTAAATTGTATTATTACAGGGGCCCTGAGTAATCATTAATAATGTAAAAGACATTAACCCCAACTCTTTTTAAAACCATTTGTCGTTGTTGGGGGGGGCCCCTGAAAACCCATGAATGGGTCACTTTTTGTATAAAAATGTATATTATCTTTCATATAATTTTTTTATTGCTCATTTTTGCAAATAATAACTAAATCAAAAATGTATTGTTTTATTTAAATTATTTGATTTAGTTTACTTTTGTTAGGTAGGATGAAACATTCAAAATATTATGTGCTCATAGTTAAGGGTCTTGATTGTCAAAAACTACGGTAATTATGGGCTCGGGGCTCGTTACTCTGGGGGGGCCTTCTCGTTTTGCTGGGCAGAACGCCCCACAGAATAATAAAGTGATAAAATTGGGGTTTTCACATCTCGCCGGGAAGTTTTTAAAGTTTGGTCTAGACTTGCTTGGGGGTTTGGCTTTATTCCGAAAAGGGTCTTGCCTAATCCCCCTTATTGGCCCTTGTAGGAAAAATCGTTTCTGTTCTTTATTTTTTGTAGGTTCTGTGGGACTCTGTTCACAAACATCGTATAGACTTAGTGTTTTTGACTTTTGTACTGAGGTTGTGTGTAACTTTAGACACTCTGAGCAACTCGGTCCTGGGGAATGTAGTTTCCCTGACCTAATTGTATTTGGTATCTGGTACTGTCCCCAGTCGGGGATTTTCTTATGCTGAACTTAAAATTCAGTGGGTTTTGGGGAGTTTTGGGGGCCCCCTTTTTTTTTTTGGAAAGGGGGTTGCAGATGGTCCCTACTTAATGTCTTTTATTATCCCCTTGACCTGATTCTGTGTTGCAGTTGCTTGTTATTTGCTATAGGGCCTTAGCAGTCTTTTAAATTTTTTAAAGCAAGGTTCGGTTGCCGGGTTTGGTCAAGAGTTAGTTGATAGGGAGGATTTTGCCCCCAGCCCTGGTTTTTCTAGTAAAAGTCGTGAACATAGCGAACTACTTAGGCATTTTACACACATACACACCCTTATTTGTATTATTATTTTTAATGTACCAGAGGGTTACTTAAGGGGTATTAATTGATCCCGTCCCTTTCAGCCCCAATATACTTACACAAAGGAGAAGTGATTTTTATTATTTTTTTGATTTTTGTTTTTGTTTTTGATTTTGGTTTAAAATGTAGCCTACCAGTTGTAACCCTAAAGCACTAAAAATTTTATTGAATTCTAATGGATAATTGGACCAGGTTTCTGATTTACTTTTTTATAAAAACCCCAGTAACGGGGGATCTGAATTTTAAAAGGGAAAGTCCTTTTTAGTTTTTCACTGGGGATCTCAAAAGTTTTTAGAAATAACTTTTTTTGTAAACCCCCCTTAAAATCAGGAAAGGGGTTTTCAAAATTTGGGCTGAAAAACTGGGTTATGTTACGTATGTCGTTTTTTACATAAATACTTTTTACTATAGGCTGAACAGGCAGGTGGTCTGGGCTGATTCTATAAAAAAGCAAAATTTATGTAACTTAAGAACAAATTTTGGTTTGTATAAAAAATGGGTGGTACCCAAAATGGGTGAAAAACCGAAATGCATTACAAATTTAAAAGAAAAAAATCATGTAAAATTTTAAAGATGGAATTATCGATCGATCTGTATTATGCACTCTAGGGAATTCTTGGGAAAGGGAATATACATATATTTAAAAAGGGTTTGAAAGTAAATTAACAGAAAAAAAGCAGACCAGGCATGCTAGGTCCTATTTCTAAATCCAGTTTTCCCGGGGGGAAACGTGAACCAAAAAAAAATTTTTTTTCCCCAAAAATGATCAGCTAAAAACAAAACCCCACATTTGACAACTTCCCATTAAAATTTGATCATTAATTTTTAAGCTTGTACGTTTAAACCCAACTTTTGGGGGGGGTTTAAGTTTTAAATTATGCAGTTTGGTTTTAACCTATCGGGAGGATCGAATTCCTTTGAAACTGCTAACACATGCCTTGCCCTGAGGACGTTTGGGAAAAAGTATCTACAAAAGATACTTGGGGGTTTTTTTTTTACTTGTCGTATATGCAAAGAATAAGACATTCAGGTTGATCTTTCTGACTGGGGGTTTTAGGGGTGGGGGTTTACAGAGTTCAGGGGGTTTGTCAGGTTTTTCCCTTTAGTCTGGGGAAAAATATAATCCTTAAATTTGTTTACAAATTTTCATATGATTTTAAATGCGATCCTTTATACTGACCAGTACAAAATTTCTCTAACTTTATACTTATTCCCGTTGATATGTTCGACTACTCAAAAAGGAACAACAAATTTTGTTTCGAGCTTAGGCATTGCAGATGTTTTGTTGAAGAAGTCCCCTTTAAATTTTTTAAACCCACTTTAATTTTTTTTTTGGGTCGGCTTTAGCATGGTATTATTTAAATTTTGTAAATTCTGCTGTTGATTTTTATGAAGGGTCTCACGGATTCTTCTAAATCACTTTGAGCTAAGTGGTACGATTTTGCTAAAAAAAATCATAAGGTTTTTTAATTGGGTTTGGGTTTCCCGGGAGTATAACAACTCATTAAGGAAAAGTTGGGCCCTATACCATACAATGCATAATGGGGAGTGTCACCTGTCGAAACATTGTAAGAGAATTTTTTGGGCACATTGAACATCGATATAACTTAACCCCAAGTTTCCCCCTTTTTGGGGATTAAATAGTGCTCGAAAAGGACAAGTTTATCTTTTGGGTTTTTCCGCAAAACCCATTGCCGCGGGGATGATGGGGAAAAATTTGGGTGGATTCAAAAGATCTTGTACAGGTACAAAGTTTAAAGAATCTCAATACAAAATTCCCACCTCCTTTTTTCTTTTAAATAGGGACTTAGGGGGGGGTTGCCTGCAGATAATGCATTTTTTAAAACATTTGGGTTACTGTCTCAGCAGTCTTATTGAAATTTCGAACTAACTCACAAATCTGGTAAAATTTGGAGACTTTTTAACACACAAAAATGTCTATTCCCTTTTAAAGGGAACATTAAAAAATTGGTTAATAGATCTATGGCAACTTTTTTCCCATGGTTCACTTGTGGTGGGGAAAACCCTATATACTATCGGGGACCTTTAAATTTTTTCCTTTATGTTTGCATAAAGACACTACATTTTTTTAAAATTATTTGGGAAATTTAACAGTTGCCATTCAAAGGGCCCAAAAGGGATTTCTTTCTGGCTTTTTTTAAATGAACCATCCATACCAGGGTGTGCAACACCCTGGGTAATCGTGAACTATCAGTAAAAGCTACATTCAAAAGGGAAACGTGGAATTACTAATTGGTTTTTCCCCTTCGGGTTGGAGTCCCAAAACAGGGGCTGTTCGTTTACAGTAATTAAGGGGTTTAACGCAAAGTCATGAGGGGGGTTTGGGGGTTCACAGTCAGAATAAGATTTTCCCGGGGAGAAAAAAAAACGAATCCAAAGACCACAAAAGAATCTGTTCTTTCTTAGGAGGAATAACCCCAAAACTCTGTTGAGTGGTTTGGATTTCCCCCCGGTTTTGGGAAAAAAAAAAAACACTATAATTGGGGAAAAATTTATTTGGCCCCTTTAAAATTTCCACAGGCGATGGGGCCCATGGGGGGAAAGGGAAATTGGCTGAGCTGGGGGGCCCCTTAACCCCCCCAAAAAAAGCTTTTCTCTTGTTGTAAAGGGATTTTTGGGGTAAGCTTTTTTTAATTTTAATAGATTTCCCCTTCGGGGGAAGGGTAGGTATTTTTACGGGGTTGTATATTAATATTGGTTTTTCTAAGGAAACCCTTGTAATAATAAAAATTTTGACCAAAATCCCTTTTAACATAGGTAGAAAATAGGCCGATAATGTGGGAAAAACACTGGGTTTAAGTTAGTTTGGGAGAACTGGCAGCCTAGCTTAAAGGTGGGCCCCGGGTTTGGGAAAAGAAATGACTCTCCCTTCTTAAGCCCGACCCCAAAAACGGGGACAAGATGTGCCGTGGTTTCAGAGCGGGCCCCTCGTGTTTTTCACATTTGAGACCTTGGGAAATCGGGTTTAGAGGCACCTCGATGTACCATAGAGGCCCCCCTCGGGCCCAAATACGAAAGACAAGACCTCCATTTTTTATTTTCTTTAGTTTTTGGGCCCAGTGTCTGGGGAGAATTGTGGTGAGTTTGATCTGGGGGCTCGGTGTGAAAACAGGCAGTGATCCCCAGTAAGTAAAAGTGTTTTTTAGGGCAGCCCTTGGAAGCTAGTGTCCGGGTCTGATAGTTTATTAGGGGATTACATACCCTCTTGGTATGGGGAATTCCTGAGGGGGAAGACAGGACAAAAAAATTTGATTGCATATTGCAGGAATTAGGCCCCCAGTTGCACGTGGTTTCTGGGGGGGGAAGCCCAAAGGGGCAAAGGGCTAAGCTTGGGGAAAAGTTGGATCAGGGTTTTTGCTCCCAACCCCAAGAAAGTTTAGCCCTTTTATACGTTTGCAGGCGATTTTTTTAAAAAACATCAATAATTTTTTTGGAAAATTTCTGTCCTATAAGCCACTTTTTGAGGCTGAGGTTTACCCAGTTTCGAGTGGGTTTGTAAACGAGTTTGCCGGGTAGGTGACTCATTGGAGGCAGTCCAAAAAAATTTTTTCCAAAATTTGGGCCTTCGAAAACCTGATGTGGAATAGCTAGGTTAAAGTATCATAGCTAGGCCACAGTTGGGAAAAACCGGGTTTAACAAAGTTTTTTTTTAAGTTAGCACTTAGGAAACAAATTTTCCACAGAGCTGGGCCCCCAAAGCTGCCCAAATAAAACCAGAAGTTGTTTATTTGGAAATTTAAAACGGGAAGGGCCCAGGAAGATAGAGAAGCTTGTGAATTTAATTTTTTACAGGTTTTAACAAGAAACCCCAGAGTGGGAGACTTGTGTTTTAATTATTTTTACAGTGGATTTGAAAAGGTTTAAGCCTTTAATTTTTGGCTAGGCTTGTGCAATATTTGCAAAAATTTTAGTAGCTAGGACAAAATTTAAACCCTTTGTTATTATTTACAGGGAGTTTTTAAAGCCGGGTTTTAAAAAGCTATACCCAAAATAGCTGGGTTGGAATTTCCTTACCCCCCCACCCCGGGTGGGACAGAGTAAACTGGGCGGTTAGGCCAAGTTTTTTTAAATTACATTATTCATTTACTGTTTCAAAATTTTGGGAATTGTTAAATTTTAAATTGTGCAATTTAAAGTGTTTTTTTTTAATTTGTATACTGAAATTTTTTTGTGTGTTTTTTCATTGTCTTTGATTAATTTTAATGTGGGATTTGTGAATTTTTACCGGGAGATGGTTAAGTCCTGTAATTTTGGGCTTAATTGTACAGGAAATTGTAGGTTAAGCTTTCAACCCCGATCCCACATTTCTTTGGGAAAATTTGGGGGCTAAAGTGTACATTTTTGTTTTCAGGGGGTATATTTAAGTAATAAAGGGATTTTGTAAAAGCTTGTTGAGAAGCCTTGAGACTCGTTCATTTTGTTTTAATACCGTTCTTTGTGGGGGGTTTGGGCTAATTGAAGTAAAAATTAGTACCGTGATCTTAACTAAACCGAACTATGGAGGTAAAGGGATGTAGTACCAGCTGTCGCCCGTGTTTAAGTAAATTTAAAAGCGGTCTATGGGACCCTATAAGGGAACGCCGGGCCCAAAGCTGTGTGGGGGTCTTTTATGGTCAGGAAAGATCAGGACATGGGAAAGGAGGAACTAGAGAGTTCCTTTAAAAAAAAACCTTTGGAGAAAAGGGGACGGAGGCCTTTGGGGAGATCATTTATCCTTTAGGGAGACAGGGGCCTATACTACGGGTTTAAAGTCGGGAATTTTCAGTCGAAGTAGCACGGACGGACTAGGGCCGAACGAAGGGAAAGAATGTAAACCCAAGATGAGACTCTGAGGCAGTTAACAAAGACTTTAAAGGGCCCGGTTTACAGCAGGGGACCCAAATGTTTCAAGGAACCCGAACTTTCAGCCCCGCCTCTTAATGTGTTCCCCCAGATTGCCCCAGTTAAATTTTCCAACGTTCGAGGGAAACCCTTTAAAGAGTACATTGCTTTCGGGGATCATTTTTAAAACCCCAAGATAGATGACAGAAAAGGATTTGTCAGATGCCGTCAAATTTCAATTTTTACTTTTCACAGCTAAAGGGGGTAAACCCTTGGATTGGTCCGGCATTCCCCCAAACCACCGACCCCAAATTTACCAACTCCCCCCAAAGGGCCCCCCCAATTTAAAAGGAAAGTTTGGCAACACTGAGGAGGAAAAAGGTAGCTATACTTTATCGGGTTTTTGGGGAATCTAGAGGCTTGCCCCATGACCGTCAGAGCCTAGAAAAGGGGTTCGGAATCAAAAGTTATGGTTTGACGAATAGTTTTAAAAAGTTTTTACATGTTGGGGCAAGTCGGAATGGTTCATCAGTAGGTGATTCAGAGGAAATGTGGCCTACAGTGCATGGTTACATTTAAAAAATATCAGGAATAGGTTCACGTTAAACAGATCTTTTGAGGGGTTGGGAGATCTGTTTCTCATTTGATTTATGGTTGGGGGGAGAAGGGTCACCCCCTCCACCAAAAAAACCCAGACAGTCCTCAAAATTTTCGAGAGATCAGTCAAAAGCTCTTTCGACTAAACGTTGGAGTTTTACTATGGTAAAAGTGTCAAAGGGGTTTAAAGAACCTCTAAGCAGAACCTAGGGGCACTCTTCCCAGATTTCCCGGTTTTGCAAAAGGCGAACGCTAGCACGAGTTTGCTTGGGGGTATATGACACTGAGCGTAGGCAAAAAGGAAAAAGGGAGTTGAAAATTGCTTAAAGTGTTGGGGGGAAAGGGTTTTTGCGAGGGACTGTGGCACCCGCTCAGTGAATGTGAAGTCTGTTGAAAAGGGTTTAAGCACCATCTGAACTATGTCCCAAAAAAATTTAAAGGGGAAAAACCCCAGGCTAGTGGGGCATATCTCTCAGGTAGGATAGAAAGTAAAGCCCAAAGCCTGAAAGGGTTTAGCCAGCGGGGTTTTGGGGAGTGAAGTTTTTAACCCCCGGAGTGAGAATCACGGATTGTCCCCTTTCCTAAAAGTCAGGGGCAAAGGTTGGGGAAGGGGGCAAAGGCCCAAAACAATCCGATTATTTTTGCCCCAGGAGCAAATTTTCCCTTTGGGATAACAAAGAAGTTGGGGGGTTTTTAAATTTTAAAGTTAAAGGCCCAAAAGGGAAAAATTTTAGTATGATGGGGGAGGGGCTTAAGTAAAGGCCCCAAAAAATTTCTATGATGTGGGGGATTTTAACAGTAAAATTAGGTGGACTTTCGCTAAAGACATTTAAAACCCTTTGGTGGTAGAGACATTACCCCCGGGAAATTTAAACAGCGAGAGGTCTTGTTTGCGCGCAAAAGAAATTTAAAAGCCCTTGATTTTGAAGCGGGCAGCCCAAAGGGAAATTTCCCAAAGGGCCAGTCAGAAAAATTAGGTAACGGGTGGGACCCAATCATATGGGATGATTCCTCTCTAAAAGGGACGGACTTTTTAAGGGAAAGGGGAATTGGTTTTTTACAAAATCCCCATTTTAAGGTTTACTCATAGGTGGCAGGTTTCCCACCTGTTTTCCCAGCCATGCCGATAGAGGAGAAGGTTGCCCCCCTTGATAGTGGTGGGTAGTGATAATGAATCCATTTATACACGATGAAACCGGGGAAAGGGTTTAAACCCGGGTTTAGGGGGAGTGACAAACACTCGGCCACCTTCGGGGGAAAAAACTTTTTTTCAGAGTATATTAAAAAAGGGGGGGATAGATTGCCTTTAAATCCAAAGGGGGGCCTTGTATCAGTGGGGGCGAAAAAAGGGTAACCCGGGGGATGTGGGCCAAATGGGTGGGGAAAATACGGAGGGCCCCCTCGGGCAAAGGGTGACAACAAAAGACTTTAAAATTAAAGGGGAAAGGGGGCTAAGACCCCCCCGGAACCCAAAAAAGTTTACCCCCCAGGGTCCAACAGGGGAAACTGGGAAATTTTTAAAATTAGACCCGGGGTTGCCCCGACTAGAGTGGCCGGACCCGGGACTCGTTTTCCAGGGTCCCCCGTGGGGGCTGCGGAAGGTGAAAATTGATTTTTGGGGCTTGCGCCCCACCTTCCCCGGCGGGGGGGTGGGGAAAAATTTTTTTGGTCCCCAAAATTCCACGGACAGATCGGGGATGGCCGTAAAAGGAATGGCTGAGCTGGGTGGCCCTTTTACCCCCCCCCAAAACAAAGCATTCTCTAGTTGGCGAGGATTGTTTGGGAAGGGTTATTTTTAATTTTTAGATTTACCCTTCGGGGAAAGGGTAAAGGGAGTTTTCTTGTAGTTTATTAATATTTGGTTTTTCTAAGGCAACTGGGGTTTAAAAATAAAGTAGGGCCTAAGGGCTTTAACATAGGTAAATTTAAAAAAGGCCCATAATGTAGGCAAACATAGGTTAAGTTAGCTTTAAAAGAGGAAATGGCAGCCCTGCTTGGGAAAGGTGAGGGGGGTCTGGAAGTTGAGCCCCTCCCCTTTTTAAGAATGACCCCCAACTTTAAAAGAAGGCCGTGAAACAGCAACGGCGCCCCCCAAGTGTCTTAAAATTTGAGACCTTTGGGGGAAAACTGGTAGAGGACCTATGTACCATAGGGACCTCCCTCAGGCCCCTACAGTAAGGGCAAGACCCCACTTTATCTCGTAGGGTTTTGGCCCGGATCTTGGGGAGAAAATTTTGGTGAGTTTGATCTGTGGGCCCGGGGTGCAAAAGGGAGTGCATGGGCCCCCGTAAGTACCAGGTCTCAGGGCAAATCTGGAAAAATAGTGTCCGTGTCTGCATGTTATACTAGGGGATACATACCCTCTTGGGGTATAGGGAAATTTTTGAGGTGCAGGCAGGACAACCTTTGGGGTTAAAGATTGAATATTGCCCGGGGGAAATTTTGGCTCCCGGTTTTCACTGGTTTCTGAGGGAAAGTCCAAAAGGGGCTAAGGCTAAGCTTAGGGGAAATTTTAAAGGGTCAGGATATTGCTGCAAACCAAGTAAATTAGTTTCCCTTTTTCGTGCTGCAGGCGGGGTTTCTTGCAAAAATCAATCATTTGTGAAAATCTGTTTCCCAAAGCCCTGGTGAGGTGGGTACCCACCCCAGAGCCCCGGTGTCCCAAAAGAGTTTTCCAGGGTTTGGGACTCCTTGGAGGCAGTCCCCACAAAAAATTTTTACAATAACAACAATATGAGCAAGGGAGGGAAAGGGTTTTACAAAAATCTCGCTGCAAGCACAAAGGGGGAAAAGAAAAAGAACATGGTCCGGGCGTACTGGTATTCGTTCTGGTCAACGAAAGGGGCATGGGTTATCAAACTATAAAAAGGAAATGCTTTTTTTTAAAAGTTAACATGTGAAAGGGTTTAAATCGAGAAATAACTTTTTAATTGCAAGGATTACGGGCTCGGGATGGCATCACCTCTGGGGAAAACACGGAAACAACAAAAACCTCAAGGAGTTAAAACTAGCCACTGAAACGTCTTTTTGCAACCCGGTTTTTGGGCATCCCGCAAAAAGGTTTGGGATAACTTGTTCAAGTTAAGTTCTTTTGCAAAGCATCCCCTGGGTATAACAAATACTTGAAAAAAGTTTGCCATCACAGGGATAGTAGTTCAGCACCAAGGGTTTGGGCTGAAAAAATTCAAAATTTAAAAATGTTTGGGAAAAAACATATTGTTTTAGTAGGTATTGTCTTTCAGTCAGTAAGGGGAAAATTAGGGAATGTGGAAGATTCATATTTTTTCGTTGACTGGCTTTTATGCACTTTAGTGAGCAATCAAATGGACTGGGACATCTTCTCAGGGAAGTTACTCAAGGACCTAAAAGCAAGAAAAACTAAAAGGGGAAAATTTGGGCACAGTAAACTTTAATGAGAAGGGGAAAAAGCTTAAACCCATTCTGAAAATGTAAAGAAAAATAAGGGAAATCACACAGTAGAGCATCCAGGCATTGTATAGTGGTTTGGGTGCGAAAAGACAGGAGCGACCCGCTCTAAAAACCCCTGTTGTCCTGGGTTGTGTAATGATGGGTTTTGATGGGTGGTGATCTTTCTTCTTAAAAACCCTTTCCAAAAATTTTTATGTTATAGGGGTTTTTTGTGCTATCGGTCTGTAGTTTTTGCAATTGCTTTACTGGGCCCTTTGTGGAGTGGGGCTATGTTTGTTGTTTTTAGGGGTGTGGTTTTTGGGTGATCCCCTTTTCATTTCCCGCCTCTCCCCAAAAAGCTGAAGGAAAGCAAAAGGGGCTTTTGCAATTCTTGCCCCTGAAAAACCCGAGTTTTCCCTGGGTCTGGGCCTGGGGCCAAAATTCTTTGGGGATGCATTTTAAAGCCCCCTTCAAAGGGCTTGTTTTTTTTTAGGGAAAAATATCCGAGGGAAATTTTTGGGGTGACCCAAATTTTTTGGGGTTGGTTTTAAAAAAGGGTTTTAAATTTGGGTTGTTAAACCCTTTTTTTTTGGGGCAGTGGCTTTTTCTGAAAAATGAAATTATATTGGGACTTCAGTTTTCTCACTCATTTTCTTTGCTTCTTCTGTGTATGTCCCCTTTCCCCCCCTAAGGGGGGGGCCCCCCAAAACTTTGGTTTTTTTTTTTCCCCTTTGATATGGCATAAAAAAAAAGTATTTGGGTATTTTCCCAATTTTCCCTTTTTGGGCTTTTAGTTCTTTTTCCCGTTTATTTTGTCTTATTAAAAATTCCTTAGCTTAAAATTCGGTATTTCAATTTCTTTACTTTGTGCTTCCCTTTGTTTTTCAGTTTTGTTTACCCCCCTCAGCAGCTCTTTACTTTGCCTTTGTCTTTTATAGGGAACATCCCCTTTTCCCCTTTAGTTTACTTTTTTCTCTTTTTTTTTCTTAATGGAAAAGTGTCTTGAGCAAAATCTCAATAACCACAGAATTCATTTCTTCAAGGCAAAAGTTTTTGGGTCGGTGTTGTTTTTAATATCTTTCCCGTTGTTTCATTTAGGGGCAAAGGGTTTACATGGGGTCCCCTTATATGTTTTTGTTTTTTTTAAATTTAATTTTGTGAAGAGGGGTTTTTGATGCTCTATTTTGCTGGTTTTGGAAACCCTGTGCATTGATGTCTGTTACCCCTATTATTTTTGCGATCTGAGTGAATTGTCTTTGTTTCAGGTTTTATTAAATATCAGATCCCTCATTTGTTGTGAAGATGAGGGGGCCAGGTATTTTTTGGTTTGGTAGGCTCTACCCCAAATTTTTTGGTTTTTTTATGGAAATTTTTTGCAGGGGGGGTTTAATAGTTCATGTGTTGTGAATTTTTATCTGAACTGCCCCCCGGGGTTATTCCCTCCATTTTTTGGAGTCTAGGTTGGGAAATTTTCCAGAGTAAGGGTTTGGGGGGGGAGTTGGGAGATTTTCTAAAAAAGTGGTCAATTTTCTGAAAACTGCTCCTGGAAAATTTTGGGGAAAAATTGCATTGGGGCTTGTTAACTGCCCCAAATTAAAAAAGGTTTTGGTTTTCGATCTTTACCGCCAAAAAGTCAACTACACCATTTGAGGTGTTTATTAGTTGTGTGCAAAAAAAGCGACTCTGTTATACAGGACAAAACCCCCCTTGTTTTCCTGTTAGTCTGTCCCCATCGGAATAGATTATAACCTGGGAAACCCTATTTCATTGTATAAGGGTCCTTTATGTGGGTTTTCTGTGGGAAAGCTTTCAAAACATTTCATTTGACTTTCCCTGAGCAGTTTCTTTAGGTTTAAAAAATTTTGTTTTTTGATGGCTTTAGACTCCGCATGTTTGCAAAGACATTTGTCATAAATTTGGGGGAATTTTGGGGGGGTTTATTTTTTGGGTCTTTTATCTGTTGTTCTGGGGAAAAGGCCGATGTCCGTGCCTTGTCCAGAAGTGTTTTCCCGGTGGTGAGGTTTATTGTCATTTTTGCCCAAAATTTTTTTTCCCCTTCTTTGGGCCTAAGAAATTCTGTCCCTGGAAGGGGGCTGTGGTTTGTTTTCTTTTGTTTCCAAAAGTTGGCTGATCGTGTCTTCTTTTCCTCTTTTTGTGAGGGGCCTGGCAGCATTTCATTGGGAGCATTTTTTTTTCGTGGAAATTTTGAGGGGGACACTTTCTGGTGAAATAAGTTGCAAGAAAGGGAAAATTTCCCCCTTCCCGTTTTTCATTGGGTGAGGCATTTTTTGGGAAAGGGCAGGGGGTGCATGTCCCACCCCGTTTTACCAAAAATATAAAATGCCTGCAGATACCCCAAAGGGATAGTTTTTACATAGATTGTACTTCTGTTTTTTCTAGGATTTGTTTTTCCCGCTTTTATTTTATGCTTAGCATTGATTTTTCCTGTTTTTCCCCCACTATTTTTTTACCCCTGTTTTGGGCATCCCGTGCCCTTCCCCAGGTTTTTCTGGTAGTGTGTCGAAAACTATTTCCCAAAATATCTCCCATTTTTTTTCCATCTCCAAACAGTATCTCTATTTGAAACTCTGTGGAATGAAAAAAGTCCCCCAGGGGCAAAAACTAGAAAACCCCCACGAGCCATATCTTTTTAAGACATCACTAGGGCCCTCTGGGCAAATTTTCTCCGGATACACTAGCACCCACAAACACCTTAAAAACACTGTGTATGCCAGGGTTTCGATTGTTGTGATCTCCCGTTTCGTTAGGGACATTTTACCCCCTTTTTCAAATTCGGTTTTCCCTTTATGTTTTTTTTTTTCCTTTTGGATGGAACTGATTGGTGATTTAGGGGGTTAATTTTACAAACCCGGCGAGATTTTATCCCCACTTTCACCACTTTCATTTTTTTGGGAACGAGTTGTTTCTTGAATTAAACTGTTTTCTTCCCCTTTTTTTAAACAAAGGGCTGGCACTCTTTAATTTTTTATGGCCCCCCTGGAGCTTATTTGCGTTGCATCAATAAAAAAAAGCAAAAAAAAACAAATGAATTTTTACGGGAAAAGATTATAGAAAACCCTTAGGGTAATGGTTTAAATCAATGAAAAAACCCAAAAAAAGATGAATCGAAAGCCGTGCGTGGGATGCTTTGTGTGGGCGTGGGCAGGGAAGGAAAAATGTTTTAGTTCAGTTGGGGCCCAAAAAACCCAAGTGATGAAAGAAAACTTTGGGGCAATTTTTTTTACCAAAAAAAAAAAATCGTCGGAAAAACAGAATTCAATGAAAAAAAAGGGCAAACAAAAACAGAGGTTTCCCCTGTAAATGGAAAATGGAAGCAGCAAGGGAAAAGCAGGTGAAGTTTTTTGAACTGAAAGAGGAGGCAGTTTGGGTAAGATATAATCCAATACTGGAGGATAGATGGCCTAGGGGAGTACGTGGAACCTCAAATACTTGGAATTTAATTTTTATTCCAGAAGGTGTTCGAGGTTTCCAATACATTCGGGGGGATCGAAAAAAATTTTCCCAAAACCCAAATTTTTTTTTGGTTCGCTATTATCACCCAATTTATAGGCCCCCTGGTAACTTAAATTTTTTCACTATAAAAAACAATAAAAAAAAGTGGGAAGAAACAAAAAATAGTTTACAGGGGAAGTTTGGGGGGGTCGTGTTTGTTTTTGGGTTTAGTGCTGAACTTTTTCAAGTAGGGAGCTATTCCGTACGAGGGTTAAAAAATGTATAGGCCCAAAGGTGCTGAAGATGTTGGGTAGGTTTTAAAAATGTAGTTTTTTTTTTTTGTTAAAAGCAGAAGTTTGTGGGGAACGGAAAATGGGGTTTGGGGAGGGAAGAAGAGGATTGGGGGAATGGGCTAAAGATTAGATTTTTCCACCCAAGTGGCTAGTATATTGTGCACCACATTCCCTCCAGTGGACGGGTTTTGGGAAAAAAGAGCATATGGATACCAAAAGGCCTAGGGAAATTGGCCCCAAAAAAAAGGGTTTTAAAAGGTGTACATTTGGATTTATATCTACAGTTCACGTTAGAAGAAAAAATTTTGGAAATTTGTTTTATAGTCTATATTCTTCACTCAGTGGACAAAATTTAAACACATAGTGTTTAAAACAGTGGGTGTTGGACCCCATAATTTGGGGTTTTTGGGTTTTTTCATCATCTGTGTTTTACCCTATTTTGCCAGAAGTACTTTTAACCAAGCCTAAGGGCCCGGCCACTTTCAATATTTAGTAAGTCTGTTCACATTGCAAGTTGGCCCCCATAAAAATATGTGCATTCATGTTATCCTAAGGGTTATAGATCTAATAGGCCTCTAAATGAAATCCCTTTTAAAACTCATTTTCCCTATTTAATTCTCCCCCTAATATTATTCCCAAAGCTTTGACCCCATATATTCAAAAATTTTTTTTTTTATTTCTTTGCATAGTTTACAAAGTGTGAATGACATGTTATAAGGAGTCTGTTTCCCTGGGATAGTTTACCAAAGTACAATTACAATATTTATTTGCTTAAGGGCAAAAACAGCCACTATCATGATGAAGATTTTTTGCCCAAAAAAAAAAATTATATTCAACCTTCTCCTTTTAGGGTACTCTTCTTGGGTAACATTTCAATTTATCATTTTAGGGGTAATCCAATGTGTGATCTAGCAATTGTACATTAATTCCTTTTCCCCCGAATTTTTTAGTATCTATATCTGGGGTTCTCCAATGAGATGTTTTTTGGAGTCATTAGTGAGGCAAGAGCTTCAATGATTAGATGCTTTAGTAGGATGGGCAGAGTTTAAGCTCAATTTTCTTAAAATTAGCTATAGTCCTTAGGGTTGCAAAAAAATTTGGTTTTCGTGTTTAGTTAGTTTTTAAAATGTTTTTTTATGCACCCCCTAAACCCCTTTCCCGTGGGGGGGTAGGGCAAAAAATTACAGAGTTCCTAATTGGGCCAGGGGTGGACTCCCAAAATTTTGATAACCCGAGCAAGTTAAAAGAGGTAATTAACTCAAATTACCCAAAAGTAATGAACTCACAATTTTCGAAGGTAATGAACACCAGGTAGGTTGGTACAATCATGCAAAATTACAAAGGGATTTACAGAGGTATGTAATGGGGCCGGACTTTCGCCCCCCAAAATTTTTATAGCTGTGCTAGGTAAAAAAGTAAAAAAGGGCAAAAGTTTCAACTAATGTGACCCTTTATTTGGCAACGTTTCGCTCTCCAGGAAACTTTATCAAGCCCCCTTCCCAAAAAAAAACATGGGGCCCCGAGGGTATTTTAAAGGTCGAGTGAGGTGCAATACTTGTGAGGGGCCATTTCGATGTTTAAATTGTTGTAGTATTTGTAGTTTGTAGTGTAGTAGTAGATTTGTAGTAGTGTAGTAGTGGTTGGTTTGTGACAAAAGTAATCCCAAAATTTTGGAGAGCAATTTAAATTTGTACATGAGTAAAAGGATATAAAAGCTATTCCCTTTGGGGGAAAATAAAAATAGGTTGGGGCAAATATAGACAACACCAAAAAACCCACACACACATACACACCACCCCCAACACACCCACACACCACACACACACATGCACATTCCCCACATTACACACCAACAAACACACCCACACTACATTTCACACACACACACGCACAAACACGACATACACAATATTTCAAAACACACCACCACCCTTTAAAAACAACACACACACAGGACGAAAGGAAAACAATGAAAGGGGAGAGTTTTTAAAAACGAAAAAAGGAGAAAATGGGAGGAAAAGAAAAAGGAGAGCAGAAAAACCCCGGATCAAAAGAAGGACAAGCGCCCCCCCCAGAAAAAACCCGCAGAAGGGGCTCCAGCCACGGACACCCCAAAAGGGAATTTAACAACCAAAAACCCAAACCTTTACACCCGATCCCTCTGTTTCCACCCCCCACCCGTTACAGTATTTTGAACAGAAGTTGAAGGTTTGGTACACAAAAGCAGATGGATTAACGAATTTAAAAATTTAAAGGAAAAGGCAAGAAAGAATCAAGAGAAGTCCCCCCGGCATCATAGCAGTTACAAAAAAACAAAAAATCCCCGGAGACAATAAAAGATCAATCTTCCCCCAGGTTTCCGATAAAAAGGAAAGATAGAAAGGGGGAGGGGGGGAGGGTGGGGTTTCTCTGGCTCGAAAAAACAGATGGAAAAATTTGAGAAAAGGGAAAAAAAATGGAAGGGAGAGAAGGGGGAAAGAGACTACCCTTAAACAGGTACACTTCCCTTTGGGGAAACAAATGGTTTATTGCAGTGATGTATAAAACCACCACAGAACTGAGGAGGCCCAAGGGGGGTATGAAAGAGGAACCCGGCAATGGTGGACACACTTGCGGGTGGCCCAAAAGAGCTCCCCCAGCGAGCAAAGTTGCTGGTTTTTGGGGGGGTTTCAACCCCCAGGGGGGATTGACTGGGAAAACCTGGAGCCACATGGGGGTCCAAAACATGGAGAGCCCCGGATGTTGGACGTGGGTGCTTTAAAAAACCCCATGCACCAAAAGGTTTTGGGGCACTAACCCGAGTGGGGGAGGGGGAGGGAAACCCCCCCAAAATTGGGAACCCTTTTGTTTTACCTGGGCAGCTCCGATATTGAGGGGGCTTTAAGTATGAGGTCCCCTAGGGGCTAGCGGGGGCCCCCATGGTTCTGTGCCTTTTAATAATAGTTTGAGCTGCAAGTGGAGAGGAAAAAAAGGAGGTTTAATAGGAAAAGCCCTGACTATAAAAAGGGGGGCTACACAGGGTGAAGAACTTCCTGCCCGGGGGGCCCCCGGGGACAGGAAAATGGGGAGGGAAAAAAGGGCCCGTAAAAGAAATGATTGGGGAAAATGTAACAACAAAATGCAAGGAGGGAGTGGAAAAAGGTTTTTTTCCCCAAAAGGGCCAAAAAGTAACAACGGGAAGACCCGAACCCAGGGGCCCCCGGTTTTCCCGACGGTTTTAAGGGGGGCAAAAACAAAGTGCAATACAGAAAGGAAAAAGTACAGAAGGCAGAGAACACACAAAAATAGGGGAAAATTGTCGCAGGGGCCAGGAAAGAGTACGCCACAGGTAAAGGGGGGAGGCCCAGCGACCCGCATGAAAATGACTAGCATCGGGGAATCAAGGGTGGACCCCAAACGTTGTTTTAGCCCAAACAGGGGAAGGGAAAAAGTCAAAGACCAGGGTTTATCAGATTAAAAGGGAAAGGGGGGGGGGGGAACCCACAAGAAAAGCTAGGAGGTTTTGTGGGAGCCCGAACAGGGATTTTTAAAGGGAAAATTTTTTTTACAATAGGTAGAGAAGGAAGGGCTGTGGAAGGGGGGGGGGGAAAACAGACCCGAAGGGAACATCAAGAGGGAATTTTACCAACAAGGTTTTTGGATGGGCATACGAACAACTGAGGAGGGGGTGGGAAAAAGCTCTTAAGGACCTTTACACCTCCCAAAAACGATGGGGCCCGGGCAACATTTTCCCCTTGGGGGCCCCAGAGAAGGAAGGGGGAGATGGGTGTGGGTGCCTCCCAACCACAATTTTTAACACTCCCTTGAAAACCCGGGCAAAATACCTGAGAAAAAGGAAGACAGCTAATGAGTCCCCCCTATTTAAGAAAAAGGGAAAAAGAAACGAGGCCCCCAAACTAAAGACCTGTGGGGCTCTTTACATGTATTGGGTGCAAAGTCATGGAGAAAAATTATCAGGAAAGGGGAGTGGGGCGAACACCTGGAAAGGGAAAATGGGTTTGGGAAGGCAAATCTTGTTTTTCAAAAAAAACCCCCTGGAATTTTATGACCAAAGGGAAAAAGAAGTTTAAAACACAAGAGAGGGGGTGGGTAGATTGCGTTTTCCTAGACTGCAGGAAGGCCTTTGACACAGTTCCCCACAAGAGATTAGTGCAGAAGCTGGAGAATCAGGCGCATGTAAAAGGGAGGGCACTGTAATGGATAAGAGAATACCTGACAGGGAGGCAGCAACGAGTCATGGTACGTGAAGAGGTATCACAGTGGGCGCCTGTTACGAGCGGGGTCCCACAGGGGTCAGTTCTAGGACCAGTGCTATTTTTGATATATGTGAACGACATGATGGAAGGAATAGACTCTGAAGTGTCCCTGTTCGCAGATGACGTGAAGTTGATGAGAAGAATTAAATCGGACGAGGATGAGGCAGGACTGCAAAGAGACCTGGACAGGCTGGACATGTGGTCCAGCAACTGGCTTCTCGAATTCAATCTAGCCAAATGCAAAGTCATGAAGATTGGGGAGGGGCAAAGAAGACCGCAGACAGAGTATAGGCTAGGTGGACAAAGACTACAGACCTCACTCAGGGAGAAAGACCTTGGGGTGACCATAACACCGAGCACATCACCGGAGGCACACATCAACCAAATAACCGCTGCAGCATACGGGCGCCTGGTAAACCTGAGAATAGCGTTCCGATACCTTAATAAGGAATCGTTCAAGACACAGTACACTGTGTATGTTAGGCCCACACTGGAGTATGCAGCACCAGTCTGGAACCCACACCTGGTCAAGGACGTCAAGAAGTTAGAGAAAGTACAAAGGTTTGCAACAAGGCTAGTCCCAGAGCTGAAGGGAATGTCATACGAGGAAAGGTTAAGGGAAATCGGACTGACGACACTGGAGGACAGAAGGGTCAGGGGAGACATGGTAACGACATACAAGATACTGCGGGGAATAGACAAGGTGGACAGAGATAGGATGTTCCAGAGACGGGACACAGGGACAAGGGGTCACAACTGGAAGCTGAAGACTCAGACGAGTCACAGGGACGTTAGGAAGTATTTCTTCAGTCATAGAGTTGTCAGCAAGTGGAATAGCCTAGCAAGTGAAGTAGTGGAGGCAGGAACCATACATAGTTTTAAGAAGAGGTATGACAAAGCTCAGGAAGCAGAGAGAGAGAGGATCCAGTAGCGATCAGTGAAGAGGCAGGGCCAGGAGCTGAGTCTCGACCCCTGCAACCACAATTAGGTGAGTACAATTAGGTGAGTACACACACACACATACACACACACACACACACACACACACATACACACTCACACACACATGCAAACACACACACACACACACTCACACACACACAAACAAACACACACACACACACACACACACACACACACATGCACATTCACACACAAGCACACACACACATACACACACACACACACACACACACACACGCTCACACACATGCAAACACACACACACATGCACACACACACACATGCACACACATGCACATACACACACACACACACACGTGGGTCCGTGGGGTGCAGACGTGGGTACACAAGGCTCCGAGAACCTTAGTGTTTTTAAGGCATTCAGTAACTTCTACCAGTAATCAGTGGTTGTGGGAACGTCAGTGAACAATACTACGAGTGAAAATTAAAGTTATTAGTTAAAAAAATTCGAGAGAAAAGCTGAAATCATAATATTTCAAAGCGAAAACCGTTGTGGGTCTACTAGACGCCATTGCCACATTGATTCAAACATACAAAGATCAAAGTGAGTGTAGAAGCGAGTGTTCAAGAATTACCAGAGTTTGGCTAACAAGTGAAATGTGGGGCACCATACAGTGAGAGTGACAAAGTTAATAAGCAATAGAAGAAAGGTAAAATAAAAAATATAACAAGGGAAGGTGGCAGCAGTAGGCCTGTACCAGTGACGTCACGACAAGCTGTGTGCCATTATACATATAAAGTGAAGTGTATATAATGTGAAGTGAAAAGTGAAATCGCGTGATGAAGCAGGATGCATGAGCATATATGGTTATAAACATCACGGGTGAAGGATTTCCAAAAAAGGGATTTAAGGCCTACGTACGACGACTTCATCATCGGCATCTGGCAGCTTCTCACCGCACCATTGCAGTGAAAGTTTCATTCACCTATTTGTGGATTGCATGTGGCAGGCCCTGTTCTGGCCTTTCATACTGTTTGATACTGGTCACTCACTCCTGCAAGCTATTACCAGAATTAGAATAGAAATAGCATAGATAAAGTGAATATAGTGTTGACGAGTGTGAGGACAGCAGTCCAGCGAGGAGTAGAGTAGTATTACTTCCAGTAGTTATTAGCAGTAAGAATACTTAGGAAGCTAGGAAGTCCTCTCCCAATGTGAACATGGAACAGGATAATAACCAGCAATAATTGATACTTAAACCCAGACACACACACACACACAAGGCGAGTAACTTACTATAAGCTAGGTGGTTGGACAAGTTTTTAAGAGCAACATTGTAAGAAGGTGCGAGGGTCAAGTCCAAGGAGGGTGGGGGTCAGGTCACAAGAAGTTGCAGCCAGTCATTACACAGCAAAAGTCACCTACCTAACACACACACACACACACACAGGGGTAGGGCAGTGTTACTACTGGTAGTTATTAGCAGTAAGAATACTTAGGAAGCTAGGAAGTCCTCTCAATGTGAACAAGGAATATGATAATAACCAGCAATAATTGAAACTTAAATCCAGATAGGGCAATAAGTGGAGAGAGTAGCATTATTGGGAAAGATAGCTGAGACTAAATTTGAGCCTGCAGGACAGAGAGGTATAACGGATCTTTAAACCACACCACCTACCCCCCCTAACCATCCGTCCCTCACACACACACTCACACACACACAAGGGTAGACACTCATAGAAGCTTTAGACACTAGTAGCAAGTTTCGTTTTTTATAACCAAGAATTACTGGTATGTATTAGCAGTATCTCCCCCTCACACCTCCCGATACACACGAACACACACATATACACATACACACACACACACCTGCACTAGGACAATATGGTAACGAACTAGGCGAATACACATACACACACACACGCATACACACACACACATACACACACAGGGATCAGGCACACGTAAAAGGAAGGGCACTGCAATGGATAAGGGAATACCTGACAGGGAGGCAGCAACGAGTCATGGTACGTGAAGAGGTATCACAGTGGGCGCCTGTTACGAGCGGGGTGCCACAGGGGTCAGTTCTAGGACCAGTGCTATTTTTGATATATGTGAACGACATGATGGAAGGAATAGACTCTGAAGTGTCCCTGTTCGCAGATGACGTGAAGTTGATGAGAAGAATTAAATCGGACGAGGATGAGGCAGGACTGCAAAGAGACCTGGAGAGGCTGGACATGTGGTCCAGTAAACTGGCTCCTCGAATTCAATCCAGCCAAATGCAAAGTCATGAAGTTTGGGGGAGGGGCAAAGCAGACCGCAGACAAGAATATAGGCTAGGTGGACAAAGACTACAGACCTCACTCAGGGAGAAAGACCTTGGGGTGACCATAACACCGAGCACATCACCGGAGGCACCATCAACCAAAATAACCGCTGCAGCATACGGGCGCCTGGAAAACCCTGAGAATAGCGTTCCGATACCTTAATAAGGAATCGTTCAAGACACTGTACACTGTGTATGTTAGACCCATACTGGAGTATGCAGCACCAGTCTGGAACCCACACCTGGTCAAGCACGTCAAGAAGTTAGAGAAAGTACAAAGGTTTGCAACAAGGCTAGTCCCAGAGCTCAAGGGAATGTCGTACGAGGAAAGGTTAAGGGAAATCGGACTGACGACACTGGAGGACAGAAGGGTCAGGGGAGACATGATAACGAGAGAGGGGACACAGGGACAAGGGATCACAACTGGAAGCTGAAGACTCAGACGAGTCACAGGGACGTTAGGAAGTATTTCTTCGGGTCATAGAGTTGTCAGCAAGGGGAAATAGCCTAGCAAGTGAAGTAGTGGAGGCAGGAACATACATAGTTTTAAGAAGAGGTATGACAAAGCTCAGGAAGCAGAGAGAGAGAGGATCCAGTAGCGATCAGTGAAGAGGCGGGGCCAGGAGCTGAGTCTCGACCCCTGCAACCACAATTAGGTGAGTACAATTAGGTGAGTACACACACACACACACACACACACACACACCCCACACACACACACCCCACAAACACACACACACATGCACACACACACACACACACACACACACAGACCACACACACACAAACACACACACACACACACACACACAACACACACACACACACACAACCTAGGTGAGTAACATGCACAAACACACACAACATATTCCATCATGGTCACTTTACCCTTGGCCCTTTTTTCCCCTCCCTCCCCTTCTAATCCCATACACACACCTCCCTGCTTTTAAGGGTCACTCATCCTTCTCTCCCCTCCCCCCCTTTATCCAATCCCTCTCTCTCCTACACATGCACACACCACATACACAAGCCCATAAACACTTGACACAAACACATACCCCCCTCCCCTAACCACCTCTCCCCCTTCCCTAACCACCTCACCTTAGCCACGTACCCCTTCCCCAAACCATCTAATCCCTCCCCAAACCATCTAACCCCCCCCCCAAACCATCTAACCCCCCCCCCAAACCTTTCTAACCCCCTCCCCCAAACCATCTAACCCTCCCCCAAACCATCTAACCCCCTCCCCCAACTACCTCTCTCCCTCAAATAATGCATAACCATCCATCCCCTCTCCCTCTCCCTCTCATCTATTCCTCTTCCCCTAACCACCCATCCCCCTTCCTTCTGTGGAGCAACGGGGGAACCTAGAACTAGAATGAGAACAAGGGGCTCGAAGGACGAATCTGGGAGGGAGGACTGGGAGGCAGAGCTCAAAAAAAGGGAGGAAGACTGGGGAAGGAGACTAGATGAGCTGGCAAGGAAGATGAAATAGAGGTTAGCAGCAACATGCCACAGCAGCAGAAAACAAGATAGAGAGATTAGAAGAGGAGCTGAGACATCTAAAACAGCATAGAGACAAAGATATTACAGAAGTAGCATCGGCAGTGGCTACATCAGACACAGACAATGGGTCTGAAGGGAGCATGGAGACTAAACTGTATGCAGAGGTCCTGTCAAACCCACATGGGGCCAAAACAAAGGCAGGGAGCACACTAGGACAGAATGAGAGGTTGGAAGACATTGAAGGAACTAGGACATGTGCAGGGACCTTACCAGACACCTGTGGGGGCCAGGAACAGGTGAGCAGGAAGGACAAACCAAGTAGCATAGGGGACATAGCTAGGGAGGGGACTGAAGGAAGGAATGCTCCACAGGAAGGAACTAAAACACATCAGAGAATGCAATGGGAGTCACAGATGGAGGTGGAAAGGAAGAGATCAGTGTTTGTCTATGAGCTAGATGAAGCTAAAGGGGAAACTTATGATAAAAGAAAGCACGTGGAGAAAAAAACGAATGAAGGTATCATGAAGGTGATAGGCGAGGGGGACATGATCCAGGTGGCAAATTTTCAGAGAATTGGGTGGTTCACAAAGAAAAGGAATCGTCCTCTCAAAGTAATTTTCAAGGCAGAATCAACCCGAACCATGATCCTGCAGGAGAAAGCACGCTGAGAGGCAAGCGGGTTTTGGAGTGTGTACCTCGACCGAGAAAAAAAAAAAACCAAGGGAAAGGGGACGATGAAAGAGGAGTTCAAAAACAAAAGGGAAATGGGAGGAAAAAAAAAATTAGAGAGAATAACCCGGGGAACAAGGGGGGAAAGGACAAGCACCCCCCCCAGAAACACTGCAAAAGGGGACTCCACCCATGCACCCCAAGGCAACTGAACAATCCAAACCAACATCACACCCCGATCCCTCTGTTTCCCCCCCCGCCCCACAGTTACAGTATTAGAAAAAGTTTAAAGGGTTTGGTACACAAATGCACAGGTTAAATGAATAAACATGAGGAAATGGCCAAGAAAGAATAATGAGAAGCCCCCAGACATCATAGCGTTACAGAAAAAAAAGTAAGGGACAAAAAACAGATCAATCTTCCCACCGGATACCAATCTGAGGAAGATAAAAGGGGGCAAGGGGGAGGTGAGGTTGCTCTGCTATAAAAAACGATGGAAATTCGAGAAAAAAAGGAACACCTAGCAAGTAAAGTAGTGAGGAAACCATACTGTTTTAAAAGGTAGACAAACCAGGAAGAGGAGAGAGAGGATCCAGTAGGATCAGTAAAGGGGCGGGGCCAGGAGGGTGAGTACAATTGGTGAGACACACACACACATACAAACACACACACACACAACACAACAAAACCACACAAAACCCATACACACACACACAGACACCCCACCCCCCTCGATCGAAGCCCGGGCAGAACTAAAAAAGGGGTTTGGGAAAGGGCTGCAGCCCTGGTCCAGCAATTGGCCCCGGGATTTCAATCCCACCAAGGCAAAGTCATGAAGATTGGGGAAGGGCAAAGAAGGCCGCAACGGAGTCGTCTGGGGGTCGAACTACAAACCTCACTAAAAGAAAAGATCGGGGGTGGTATAACACCAGGCACATCTCCTGAAGGCACATAAACCCAAAAATACTGCTCCCAGATATGGGGCCTAGCAAACCCCGAAAGCATTCCACATTTAAAAAGGAATTCATTCAGGCCCCTGTATTATTTTTGGCCCAAATTGGGAGTATGCAGCACCAGTTTGGAACCCACCCCTAGCCAAGCCGTGAAGAAAACTAAGAAAGTGAAAAGGTTTGCAACAAGACTAGTCCCAGAGCTAAGAGGTATGCCTACGGGGGGGTTAAAGGGAAATAAACCCTGACGACACGGAGGACAGGGAGAGATAGGGGGGACAGATAAAGACATACAAAATACTAAAGGGAATTGACAAGGGGACAAAGACAGGATGTTCCCGAGATTGGGAAAGCAACAAGGGGGCACAGTTGGGAAATTGAAGACAGGGTGAAACACAGGAGTTTGGAAATATTTTTTCAGCCCCGAGTAGTCAGTAAGTGGTAGTTTGGGAAGCGATGTAGTGGATGCGGAAACCATACATGCTTCAAAAGGGTATGATAAAGCTCCGGCTAGGGAGAGAGACCTAGTACGATCAGTGAAGAGGCGGGGGCCCCGGAGCTCGGAACCCACCCCCGCAACCCAATAGGTGAGTACAAAATAGGGTAACCACACACACATGGTAATGCTTTTTTTACAGTTGCAAAATCAGGGGGTTTCTCCCGAATGGTCTGTAATATCCCCCTGTGGATAAAATACTTTGCCATTTCTTGAACATTTTGAGTGAGTTGTTTCTAAATCATTAAATTTTTTCGCCTCCAGTACATAATGCGCAGGGTGTGACAATAAACCCTCTGGAAAGTTTACATTTTGTTTTGTCTAAAATTTTCGTGATGTTTACCTGCCGAAGATATTGTACCCCAGTTTTTTAGTGTAGAGCCCATTTTTTAATTTTTTTTGCCCAGTTTAACAAGTTTATTATCATTTTCAGGGAGGTGGGAAGGCATTTTTTATGATCAGGAAATTGATTGAAAAAAAATGGAAAAAAAAAAATTTTCTTTCCTTTTATCCGTGGACTTTCTTGCAGAGGCAAGGCAATGTTCGCGCTTTCACGAGACCCCACAAAAGGATCCCTTTGGGCAACGAAATATGGATCCCGGTTTTTCAACCTATACAGAGGACAGGTGAAAAGGGAAAAGGGGGGGGGGTTCGCCTGTACATTGCAAGTCCTTGTGTGCACAGAACTGCTGTATCCTCAAATGTGTTTGGAAGTTTTAGCAGTAAAAGGCGAGAAACCAAAACCTAGTCATTGTGGAGTTACAAGCCTCCGGGCAACATCCCAGCAATTCCGGAACGCTGTCAAAAAAATTGACCACTGTTGGAAAATTTCCCGCTCCTGCACCCAACATCTTGCTCCTGGGAGATTTCAACTTAAGGCACCTAAAATGGAGGAATATAGGAAATAATATTGTTGCAGTTATAACACCAGGACGCAGCTCTGATGAAAACTCACTCACACGAGCTTTTAAATCTCTGCACAAAATTCAATTTAAACCAGCAAATAATAGAGCATACTAAACTGAAGAATACACTAGACCTTATCTTCACTAACAATGATGATCTGATACGAAATGTCACCATATCAAAAACAATATACTCAGATCACAACTTAATTGAGGTTCAGACATGTATGCGCGGAGCCCCAGACCGACATAATGAGATTAGTCACGAGGGAGCATTCACCAAATTCAACTTCAATAACAAAAACATAAAGTGGGACCAAGTAAACCAAATCCTAACTGATATAAGCTGGGAAGATATACTAAGCAACATCGACCCCAACTTATGCCTAGAACAGATTAACTTGGTGGCGTTCGATGTATGCACAAGGCTTATTCCTCTAAGAAAAAGGAGGAGTAGATGTAAAATAGAAAGAGACAGGCGCTCCCTTTACAGGCGACGGAAAAGAATGACAGAGCGGCTAAAAGAGGTCAATATATCTGAAAGGCGTAGGGAGACACTGGTCAGAGAAATAGCAAGCATCGAACTTAAGCTAAAGGAATCTTATAGGAGTCAGGAATCGCTGGAAGAACTGAAAGCCATAAGTGAAAGTCGAAAGAAACCCAAAGTATTTCTTCTCCTATGCCAAATCAAAGTCGAGAACAATGTCCAGTATTGGGCCCCTACTTAAACATGATGGGTCCTACACAGATGACAGCAAGGAAATGAGTGAGCTACTCAAGTCCCATTATGACTCAGTTTTTAGCAAGCCGCTAACCAGACTGAGAGTCGAAGATCAAAATGAAATTTTTATGAGAGAGCCACAGAATTTGGTAACACAAGCCTATCTGATGTTATCCTGACGCCAAATGACTTCGAACAAGCGATAAATGACATGCCTATGCACTCTGCCCCAGGGCCAGACTCATGGAACTCCGTGTTCATCAAGAACTGCAAGGTCGATGGATCTATAATTTCCTCACTAACAGAACACAGAGAGTAGTAGTAAACAGAGTAAAGTCCGAGGCAGCTACGGGGAAAAGCTCTGTTCCACAAGGCACAGTACTTGCTCCCATCTTGTTCCTCATCCTCATATCTGACATAGACAAGGATGTTAGCCACAGCACAGTGTCTTCCTTTGCAGATGACACCCGAATCTGCATGACAGTGTCTTCCATTGCAGACACTGCAAGGCTCCATGCGGACATCAACCAAATCTTTCAGTGGGCTGCGGAAAACAATATGAAGTTTAACGATCAGAAATTTCAATTACTCAGATATGGTAAACACGAGGATATTAAATCTTCACCAGAGTACAAAACAAATTCTGGCCACAAAATAGAGCGAAACACCAACGTCAAAGACCTGGGAGTGATCATGTCGGAGGATCTCACCTTCAAGGACCATAACATTATATCAATCGCATCTGCTAGAAAAATGACAGGATGGATAATGAGAACCTTCAAAACTAGGGATGCCAAGCCCATGATGACACTCTTCAGGTCACTTGTTCTACCTAGGCTGGAATATTGCTGCACACTAACAGCACCTTTCAAGGCAGGTGAAATTGCTGACCTACAAAATGTAGAGAGAACCTTCACGGCGCGCATAACGGAGATAAAACACCTCAATTACTGGGAGCGCTTGAGGTTCCTGAACCTGTATTCCCTGGAACGCAGGCGGGAGAGATACATGATTATATACATCTGGAAAATCCTAGAGGGACTAGTACCGAACTTGCACACGAAAATCACTCACTACGAAAGCAAAAGACTTGGCAGACGATGCACCATCACCCCATTGAAAAGCAGGGGTGTCACTAGCACGTTAAGAGACCATACAATAAGTGTCAGGGGCCCGAGACTGTTCAACTGCCTCCCAGCATACATGAGGGGGATTACCAACAGACCCCTGGCAGTCTTCAAGCTGGCACTGGACAAGCACCTAAAGTCGGTTCCTGACCAGCAGGGCTGTGGCTCGTACGTTGGTTTGCGTGCAGCCAGCAGTAACAGCCTGGTTGATCAGGCTCTGATCCACCAGGAGGCCTGGTCACAGACCGGGTCGCGGGGGCGCTGACCCCCGGAACTCTCTCCAGGTAAACTCTCCAGGAATCAGCTTGTTTTTGTCATATTTCTAAGTATGTTTTTCATTAATGCCTTTTTTTGTTCTTGCTGTCATCAAAAATTACGATTTTTATGATTGTATCACTCACTCATTTACCCCTGTCTCACCTATGGAATTTGTGCATCGGGGTCAACAACAATAAATCATCTCAGACCATTAATTACCCAACAAACGACTGCAGTCAGAATAACAATTCCCACTACAGGCAACATACTGCACCAATATTCAAAACTCTGAACTTACTCACCGTATAAAACATCCATACGCATTATTGTTCCTACTACATATATAGAACACTAAACTCGGATATAAACCCTCCCCTCAAACGTCTCCTTACCAACCTCAACAGAACACTTGACCATAACACAAGGCACAGATCACTCTTCGATATTCCTCGTGTCCATCTCACACTATGTAAAAACTCAATGCACATAAAAGGCCCAGAAATCTGGAATTCATTACCTGTGAATATAAAAGAAATACTGTCTGTTTATCAGTTCAAGACTCTTCTTAAAAACCACTTACTCAACCACAACTAAATAAATACTGAATTCATTGTGTGCATCGCTCTTGGGCCGTGCGGACAGGCTGTGCAGTAGTCCTGATTCGTCTAGTCTCTGCGCAGTTTTCACCAGTCTACTCACAATGGTGGATGGAGGACGCAGGAGCATCAACACTGTCTGCTTTGATTTAGTGATTGGCTTATTTAATAGCCAGAATACCCATATTCTGCTGACGGCGATCCTGAGAGATACGTATGGAATTGCCAATGAAGACCTTTACGGAGTGCATTAAATGGCAATACGAGGTTATTCGTCAAATTCAGACAAGGCTGCACCTATGAGAATATGGTTGCTAAGTACCAGGATGTGATAAAGACCGTTAACCCTGGTGTTATCGTCTGCCTTCGAGATGTCTCCCGTGTTTACACATGGGTGAAGGTGTGCAACGTACCCTTTGAAGAGGACGAAAGTGATTTAAGGAACGTATTTGACTGTTACGGCACAATGCATCTGGCGGCGTTGGGGCGCTGTCGTGACGGCCCCCTTGTTGGCATGCCAGAAGGGTCGTTTTCTTTGAAGATGTCCCTTAAGCACCCGATTCCGTCGTACGTGGTAATGGAGGACTTTCGAACACAAGTGTATGTAACATATTCAGGTCAAAGGCACACGTACAGACTCTGTGGGGTGTATGACCACATTGCAGCACAATGTCCGACGAGGCGTGGAAGACCAGAGGTCGCGACGAGGATGGAGGCGACAGCAGCACCGCAGTCATATGCTGGGGCTACACAGCGTGGGAAACTGTGGAGTGAGGAGGTCGAGGGGGAGACAGAGGAGTCACCTGCCTGCGTAACTCTACCAGGTGTGGAGGAGGATGTAGGCATGTGTCGGCGACGCTGGAGGATGCATATGCATCCGCCAGGATGACATGGAAGCATCCATCCAAAAGGCTTTAAACGTTTTGTTGGAAGCTTCAACAGCTGATGGACTCCAGGGTGGGCTGGAGGATGTACATGTACAAGTGGGAGAGGGAGGTGTCACACAGTCCACTGTAGAACAACAGGTTGTGAACTGTGGAAGTACACAGGGATGATAGTTCCGAAGTTGATATGATCATCGATCGTAGCTCTCGCAAAGGGCTGCGGTGACGACAGATAGTGACGACGTTCTAACTCCTGGACAAAGATCTGGGAAAAAGGCATGGCACGATGAGACCCATAGAGGAGCGGGCGGATCCAAAAATGTTCAGCAAGATATAGAGGAAGGTGTAGGAGAACGGGGGGGAAGAAGTGGAGAAAATCGCAAAGGTGTTAAGAGTGTTAAGATATCTAAGGGTAAACCATCAATGAAATCTTCAGTGTATTACTCTAAATGTTAATGGTTTGAAATCAGACAACAAGCGTAACTGTCTGGTAGCGTTATTGAGGAAAAATGTTCCTGACGTTGTGTTTTTACAGGAACACAATCACAAATCTCTCGGGGAATTGATAATTCCTGAATATGTAGTGTACATGGGCTGTTCTAGCAGATTGAAAGGAGATGTGGCAGTGTTAATAAAAGAGGCCAGCCCGTTTTTTTTACACACCTGTGAGGTTGGGGAGGAGGGGACGGTGTTGCGGGCGGTAGGGGCATGGGGTGGGGTGCAGGTGGGATTCATTGGCGTCTATGGGCCAGCGGAGAGTGATATGCGAATAAAAAACGTTTTTTTTAGGGATGTTTTGTTGTGCCGTCACGATCATCGGGGGAGATTGGAATTGTCTTGATCGCCGCAAGGTTGTCGAACCTAGAGGAAGGAGTTTTTTTTCGTTTTTTTTAGGGGACTTACTGCGGGGTGTGAATGTCATTGATGTGGGGGGGATGAGGTAGGGAGGAGTGTGCATACGTTCATTAGGAGGGAGTATGCAGCACGATTGGACCGCATATATGTTTCTAGGGGAGTCATGGTTCGAACCGTTTGTGCTCTAAATGTGAGTTTTTCTGACCATAGAGGAGTCATGGTGGACGTGGATTGGGAGGGATTACCGAGGCGATACAGGGATTTCTGGAAAATGAATGTTGGGTTCATGCATAAAAGGAGTGTGAGGGAATCTTTTGCGAGTGTATGGAAGGAATGGTGGGATAACCGTGGGGAGGGGTGATATTATTGAGTGGTGGGACACGGTTGGCAATAGAAAGGTGAGGGACTTCTATCAGAAGAGTGGGGTAGAGGAACGGAAAATGCAACGAGGAACTTTGTTTTATCTGGAAAGCCTACTGCAGGAATGTTATATGCATTGTTCGGGGGTGTACCCAGTGGCGGAAATTGAAAACTTAAAGCACATGATAGGGGATATTCATAATCGTAATTTTGATGCGGCGCAGATAGCGAGTGGCATTAATGAGGTATTATGGGGTGATCGCCCTTCAGCGGTTGTCCGGCGGGAGCAGGGCAAACGCCGAAGGGCGACAGAATTAATGGGATTGGAAGTGCATGAGCAAATGGGGGTGTATAGCAGGGGACAGTACATTACGACAACTGAGGGAATGAGTTGCTATGTGGATAAATGGTATGAATCGCAATATGAAAATGTGGGGATCTCTAAAGAGGCACTAGAAAAAATGGGTGAATGGGTATGTTGTGATTTAGAGAATAAGGATCGCATGTATTTGAATGGATGCATAAGTGAGGAGGAGATTGGGCTAGCGATAGAGAGTATGAGTTCTGGGAAATCACTGGGGATCGATGGTATCCCTTGTGATTTCTATAAGGAAAACCTGGGAATGCCTACGCGAATTTCTAGTGGTATTATTTAACGAAATGAAAACAAGTGGAAGACTCGGGGAACAACAAAGAACAGTTGTTTTGGTTATGATTCCATTAAAGACTACGGGGAACTGTGTTCAAAATTATAGGTCGATATCATTAATGTGTGGTGATTATAAAATATTTGCGAAAATGTTAGGTAATAGAATTAAAAGGGTGTTAGAAAAGGTATTGGATGAAGGGCAATATGGGGTACCCGGAAGATCAATGTGTGTGGGGCAAGGTATTATACGCAGGGTCATTGATGAAAGCGGGAAGGGTAATGCAGGGGGAATACTGGCTTTGGACTGGCACACGGCATACGATTGTGTGGAGCGTGAGGCTTTATGAAAGTTCATGCAGTGGAAAGGATTCGGGAAGGAAATCGTAAGTTGGACGATGGCTTTGTATGAGCAGGCTATGTCTAGCGTACAGATAAACGGCAGGTTAGGAAATTTAATTGGAATGAAACGAGGTTTGAGGCAGGGGTGTCCTGTATCGAAGATTCTTTTTGAGTTAATTCAGGACCCTTTTTTCAGAGCTGTACGGGAGAGTGTGAATTAGGGTGAAATGCGAGGAGGGTGGGGATAAAAGCGGGAATCGTAGGCTACGTGGATGACACCACGATTTTATATAGGGGATCACAGGATTTACGAAAAATGGGTGAATTGGTGGAACTTTTTGGGAGAGCAATGGGGATGAAGATCAATAAGGAAAATTCAATGCTTATGCACGTGGGAGATAGCATTAGTGGGGAAATAGATCAGGAGGAGGGTTGGCCTTTAGTAAATCACATCAAGGTATGTGGGATTGTACTTATGAGAAACATTCAGGAAGCGAGGAAGGTTAATTCACGTGAGGTTGTGGATAGGGTGTTAGGTCGATTGGTGGGGTTGCGTGCGGGAGGTTTAACTTTGCATCAGCGTGTAATCGTGGCGAATGTGCTTTTGTTCAGTAAGTTGTGGCATGTGGTAAGTATGTATCCGTTAGTTGTGTGTGATGAGAAACTTTTATTGAAGCGTGTATTTAGATATATATGGGGTTCTGGTTGTGATTGGTTAGCGAGAGAAGTTGTATATTTACCGACTAGTCGGGGTGGTCTGGGGTTAATGAATCTGGACATCAGAATTTTAGGTATGTACGTTAAACATAGTTATTTGAGTGAGGGTCGGAGGGTTGGTACAGGTTTGAATTGGATTCGAGAGGATTTGGTACGATGGATGAATGGTGGGGATGTTAAGAGATGCAGAACATGCTGAGGGTTTTAATTTATGCAAGGGATCCAAGTCGAATCAAGACTAGAAAACTGGCAAGGGTGGGAGAGAGGGATTAGGTGGCTAGTGTAGAGGGTATATATCCAATGTATGCATGGCGTGATATTTGGGGTCGCTTGAAGGAGTTACGATTGAGGGCCGGGATACGGGAGGTCATGTATAAATTCCTTCACAATATATTGCCTTCCGGGGAGGTTTTAGCGAACAGACGTGTGCAAGTGGGTAAGGAGCGCTGTGTGTGTGGGGATATTGACACGGCTTTCCATGCAGTGTATTTTTGTGAGAGATTAGAAGCGGTAAGAGTGTGGTTTAGCAGAGCTATACATATGGTGGGAGGCGGGGGAATTAGTGTCTTAAGAGCGTTAAGTCTAGATGTGGACGGGGGGGGGGGGGTAGGGTTGCCGGTACAAAGGGCAATTGGATATCTAGTCACTGACTTTGTATATACTTCATGGGCTTGCAGACACGTATCAGCAAGAGAGAGGATCAGGGCGCTGGCAGCGATTTTTTTATGGAACACAGCAGAGGAATAGAGAGATTGCTGGAGGTAGATGGCTTTCGACTTTTTCGGTGGGATATTGTAATTTCCATATTCGTGATTTATGGGCATTAGCACCGTAAAGGGTAGACGTGGCTGGCCTTTTCGTGTGTGGGCGAGGGTGACTGTTGTACGATAACCTTTTATAATACACATCTTTTGTAGCAGAATTAACACATGCTATATTGGTATTGTCGTCATTATGATGATGACTTAAGGTTAGATTTGAAACTATAGAGGTTTGAGCAATCCCTGGCACACGTCGGCGACCTTAGTCGCTATTAGTTGTACACTGATGTACCCTAGGGTCAACATTTACGATAACTGTATTAATTTTCGCAATGATTTATTTTGTGCTTCAAAATAGGGAAATAAGGTTTTAATGTGTTGTAACTAGATCGTTTTGGACTGTATGTGTATACATAATGTTAAATTTTTTACTTGCGGCTGTTTTGCCTAATGTTTAGGTTAATGTTCTGTATCCTTTTAAAATTTGTAGGTTGTATGACATTTACAGTGCAACTTGTGCAAGGGGTCTTATTCAACAGAGCAGTGGGGAGTTGGTGTGAGCGCTGACATAGAGCAGTGGGGGGTTGGTGTGAGCGCTGACATAGAGCAGTGGGGGGTTGGTGTGAGCACTGACATAGAGCAGTGGGGGGTTGGTGTGAGCGCTGACATGAGCAGTGGGGGTGGTGTGAGCGCTGACATAAGCAGTGGGGGGTTGGTGTGAGCGCTGACATAGAGCAGTGGGGGGTTGGTGTGAGCGCTGACATAAATCGTAAGCTTTGTTTGTGTTAATGGTTTTGTTCCATACTGAGCTCTCGCTATTTGATTCTGTTAAGCGGTTCCAGCAATTTGCGGGACGTATTATGGTGGTATGTCTTGGCATTTTTATTGAAGGCTTAGGTTTGCCTTTTGTTTCATTATTGTGATATATAATGCTTTTATTCCCATGTTTATCATATCTCCTGTGTGCTTTGTGCACGGGGGTTTTATTGTACAGTGTAACAGGAGTGTATTGTAGGTTTAGACTCTGTTAATGTATTTTTTGAGCAGGTGTTATCATGCTCTTGTCATTGTTAGGTGATAATATTAATAATCTAATATAATATTTATTTACTACAAGTACATGTACAAGGTATACAGATCTAGCTGACAACAATGACATACTACTATATAGAAAGTCCCTTGTTATGCTCAACATTTCGGGCAAATTAGGTCAGATGTCCCAGGATGCGACCCACACCAGTCGACTAACACCCAGGTACCCATTTTACTGATAGGGAACATAGACAACACGTGGAAAGAAACACATCCAATGTTTCTACTCTGGCTGGGAATCGAACCCAGGCCCTCGCCGTGTGAAGCAAGAGCGTTAACCACCAGGCCACCAGTGATGGTTTACCCTTTAATACATATGATTATAACACTTAGGGTATGATGGGGGTTGACGGTACATCATTGTATTCGCAAAATGGCTAATTATTGTATTATTTTATTTTTTTAAATCTTGTATTGTGTCTTTTAAAAAAAAAATAAGTATGGTGAGGGTTTACAATTTTTCTTTCTGTAAGGCTAGGCACTCAATACAATGATTGCTTTGTAGATGAATGGTTCAGAGAACCGACATGTTGATAAATTAGACACATGTGCAACTCTTGGGTATCTTTATTGAGGAAACGTTTCGTCACACAGTGGCTTCATCAGTCCATACAAAGGAGAATCTTGAAGAACAGGAGGAGAATGAAGTAATCAGTCCCTCAACCTTGAGTCGATGTGGTCAGTCCATCAATCTTGAATAGAATACGGCATACGTGCGGAGAAGGAGCTTATAAACCGTTGGCAGGAGAGGTGCAGCACATTGAACAAATGTAACACCACCTATGACTGCTCCACCTCTCCTGCCAACGGTTTATAAGCTCCTTCTCCGCACGTATGCCGTATTCTATTCAAGATTGATGGACTGACCACATCGACTCAAGGTTGAGGGACTGATTACCTCATTCTCATCCTGCTCTTCAAGATTCGCCTTTGTATGGACTGATGAAGCCACTGTGTGGCGAAACGTTTCCTCAATAAAGATACCCAAGAGTTGCACATGTGTCTAATTTATCACAATGATTGCTGTTTGTTTATGATGTGGACGGATCTTGTTATTGTAATTTGACTACAGGAAATTCCTTATAACCAATGTTATAAATCAAACTGTTCCATATTTACATAATGTACTTACTGCACTTGCAGTTTGTTTTGTAAGCCGTGAGGCAGTTATAACCTTTACCATTTTAAATTTTGGGAACAGATGTGTCATTGTAGTTTATGCTTCATATTCTTACGTGTTGTAAGATTCATACTTTTGGACAGCATTATAGATGTGTTAGGGTTAACTTAAATTATTGTGTACTCTTGTGGTTCTAATTTTATGTTGTACTTTTCAGATAGGGGGAGGTTCTGTCTGGGGAAGGGGGGGTTTCTGTCTGGGGAAGGGGGGGTTCTGTCTGGGGAAGGGGGGTTCTGTCTGGGGAAGGGGGGGTTTAGTTTGCAGGGTTACGGTATGTAACATACTGTGCTCTTTTGAGTTAGTACCTTATGACGTTAAGTCATAGTACAGAATATCTGGTTTAACTTTTGATGTAGTTAGTACGGACGTATGTATCAATTCTCTCCTTAATTTGGTTACTGTTTGTGTTTTCATTAGATAATATTTGTTACATGATGTATAATTATTTATATTTGTATGTGGTATTATATGGCCATGGATAGTTTATTACATTTGTTGACAGATAAGGCCTCTTTGTTATTTTCATGTGCTGTGATGTACTTTTTAAATAAAATATAAAAAAATTATAAACCCACGAAAAATATACCTTGCTTGTATACAGTGATATTAGTAAAGTTGCTTAATTGAACATCAACTGCCTATATGCACCATAAAAGATAAAAAAAACTACATATGATATCACTGGGTGTCAGAACAACATATCCCGCAAAAGCTGCTGCCCAAGGAACTTGAATGTCCAAAGATTACAATATAGAACATTATACATCTCAACCCTCCCCCTCATCACAGCGGTGACCACTACTACATATACAAAAACAATCTTAGGCAAATGACACTTTTTGCCCTTCATCAAAAGTTTACAACCATCACCAAAAGGTCTGCTTATGAACATTCCCCGTAAAGGCCAGTATAACGTTGTACTTTTAGCGGTGATATCAGCGTGGCTTCCGCTTACAAATGACTAAACAAAACCTAACGGGAATCCCAGGAAAGATCCAACATACTTCACCAAGCCCCGGCCATAGTCGAGAACCAGTTCAGCCTTGCAGAGGCTGGAACATATACTGAAATATTGCTTTTTATCTGTATTATCAAGATGCATGACCATTTCAGGATTTTTTTTATATTTTATTTAAAACATCATAAATTACAAGGTAATATAAAATATTAAATACCACAATAATACAGGATCTGGAGAAGATTACGAAGAATTATATCACAAGTGCAAGAGAAAAAATTTTAAAACACGCAAAATAAATACACACCATTCACTGACACACATTATACAAAATGATAATATATCTGACACATACACACAAAACTGTTCGAGGGGGCGGCCCCCCCCCATGAAAACTCATCTATAAATACAGCCACATCATTCACACATGTATTGATCACAGCAGTGATCAAACATAAATTTTTGTAACTTTATATATACATGCAACTGATTATGAGATTTAACTTAAGAACAAAATCTGGTAATTATCAGAAAACATTTCTCTATAACAAAAATAAGCATTACACAAAATTACATAAGCGCATAAAGCATCAACAACTGCAAGATGTTTACAGCATACGTTGCATCAGCAACGAAACTTAATAATATTTCAAAAGTGACGAAAAACATATTATGTAAAAGCAAATATAAAAGCCATCTAAGAGGAAAGAAATTCCCTACAAAATTACAATAAATACTGCGAAAATACATACCAGAAAAATTATCTTTGCAAAAACTGGTAGACTAAAATGGACAGTGACTTCTATAACTCCCTTTTAATCACAAGGTCCTTATTTATACAAATCTTGGGCTAATCAAAATCTTGCACACAAAACTTATATGTCAACACAGCACCACGCAGTACATACCTTCCCGACCCTCACATTCCTTCGCAAGTCCTTTACCTTATACACTCTCCCTCAGAAAAACTAAAGTCAACCCGCTTATAAAGGAAACCAGTCCTTAACGTATAATTAGCTCGCCAACTGAATGAGGCCATTGCAGTAGGTCTCCGGAAAACGTGCCCTCCACTGTCCCCTGTAAATAAGTTTGTTTCTGCAAACTGTTCTATATATGCCCGCCGCAATTGCCCTAATCCTAATTCTTCCCCCTCCCATGTCCCTCATCCCTAAGGAAATATACAGAAAATCCACCACTACATACATAATCGCCCTTTTCACTTCTCTGGAGACCCCGCGTACTTCTAATGTTAAGGCTCGCAGGGTCTCTACATTACCCCCACCCATCAACCTAAAAACCTTCGCTAACCACACCCTCACCTCCCTCAACTCTTCACAGAAATAAACCGCATGAAAAGCTGTTTCCTGTTCTCCACAGTGATCGCAGGTCTGTTCCCTCACCAATCCCATTGAACACAAAACAGCTTTCGATGCTAATATCCCCATTATAAATCTATATACAAACTCCCGTACTCTCGGCATTAACTTAAGCTTTCGAAAGTCATTCCATATCATACCCCAATCATACAAGGGATAAACCGATACCCCCTGTATGATTTCCGGCCTTCTGCTCATCGTCACCAAACGCCAAACCCTAAGTTTTTCCACCTCCCTAATCAATAACAATAACCTCAGCATATCCTCGCATTCAATTAATTCTTTTCCACTCCACCATCTCCGCACATCCTTCATCACTTTCCCCACTCTAACCCCTCTTTACCCCCCCTCCCTAACGAACCTCTGTTTCACATATAAGGCATTTACTCTCGGCCCCAATGCTAAAAGGCCTACTCCTCCACTGCGTATATTCGACATCACCACCACCTTGCTTAGCCATGCCCTCCCGAAACCCCAAACATAACGTAATGCCCTCCTCACTTTACTATAAACTAATGAATTTACGATTATCGCCCGCTGTTGTAAGGTGACGTCCCCCGCCCGTAAAGACCTTAACCATTTTACTGCCTTCTCCACCACCACCTCCTAATTCACCTGCCTAGCCTCCCGCGCATCTGTCATGTATATAACTCCACAAATTTTTAGCCTAGCCACTACTTCCCACCCAAACTCCAACCCCAAGCCCCCCCACCCAGGCACCCACCTCCAGCAAACTTGATTTTGCTCTGTTCACCTGCATGCCAGATGCCCTCCTGAAAAGCTCCAACTCACTTTCCACCGTACGCAATCCCTCCACTCAGGCTATCAGAACAGTGGTATCATCCACATACCCCAACACATCTATACACCCATCCTACTCCCCATTTAAAATCCCCCTCCCATCAACGAGCCCATAAAATGGATGCTGCATACACGCAAACAATATTTGAGACAGGGGACACCCCTGTCTCAAACCCCTCTCCATCCTTACAGGCCTTCCCAACCTGTCATTAATTTGTACTCGCACCATTGCAGATGAATACATTGCATCAACCCACCTCACCACTCCCATGCCAAAACCGAGATGCAACAAACTAGCCCTCAGAAAGTTTCTATCCACACAGACGTATGTATTTTCCCAATCAATGCCCAAAAGCCCTCCCCGTTGCAACCCTCCAAAAAATCCCTAATGCAGCCATGCCCATCTCTCATGCTTCTGCCCAGAATACCCATCTGCCCCTTATGAATAACCCCACCTAACACCTTCTTCATCCTATTGTCCAGTATCTTCGCGAAAATCTTGTAGTCGGCACACATTAGCGAAATAGCTCTGTACTCACTCAATACTCTTCCTTCTTGTTTTTTGCATACTAATACAACTACACCCATTTGCTGAGTCTGTCCTAACTGTCTCTCCCGTCGCATACAATTCATGACCCTCACCAGACAGTACTTAATGTGCTCCCATTGAATTCTATAAAAATCATTTGATATCCTATCTATACCCGGTGCCTTGCCAGTACTCATGTTGAACACAGCCTCCTCAACTTCCCCCATGCTAATCTCACCTCCCATCCCCATGCCCTCCTCTCCACATGACCCTAAACCTGCCCCCCCCACACCTCCTCAATAGCATTGCCCTCCTCCCCCTTCCCCCACTTCTTTTGGAACCAGAAAACAGCATAATTGCTCATGCCTTCTGTAGTATTCAGTACCTGTCCTTTATGATAACCACCCACATCCTCACTTACCTCCAAGTATAAAATAGTCGAATCCTTCTGCCTTACCCTAACACCTCACAAAACACTTCCCGAAGGTTTATCACCCCACAGCACAGCCTCCATTCCTGCCCTTACATGTACCGCATCAAATCTACCATTATGTATCTCTGCCAACCTGTCCTTGAGCTGCACCATGTTTCCGTACTGCCGCCCCCCCTTCCTCATAACACCCATTTAGCTGATATTCAAAATAATTTTGCAACCTATACCTCAACCCTGCCTCTTCCTTTCCCTTCCTTTTATAAAAACCTGCTACACCTGGCTTAGCGTGATTTTCCCACCATTCTAAGACACATGACTCCACCTCTCTAGAATCCAAAAAGTTTGCCACCGTTCCCCAAAAGCCATACTCACCTCCTCACTCCTCACGAGTCTTGTATTTAATTTCCAAAAACCCAATTGTATCCTAACCATACCCTCCCTATCAAGATCTGCCATAACTGCCATATGATCAGAAAACCCTACATCAAAAGTCCTGACCCAACACACATACTGCTTCCATTGCATAGATTCTATCTAATCTTGCAGCATAATCCCATCTGACAAACATATACTCAACCTGCCAACCACCCCTCCCAAAACATCCAAAACCCCCATGTCTCCAAACACATTACGTAACAAGCCAAACATACACCCCGCCCCCCTCGGTTCCACATCCCCACCCCTAATAACACAATTCCAATCTCCCCCTATGACAGTGACTAAAGGTAAACCCCTTAAATAGTACATCAAAAATTCCCTCACAAAGTTCTCCTTGACTCGTGCTTTGCCATCCGCCAGCATATACACTCCTATAAAACAAACCCTCGTTGCACCCCATTCTCCCTCCACCCGCACGACCCTCTCCCCCTCCTCCCACCCCAAAATACACAATGGACTGGTTTCCTTTACAGCCACAGCAACCCCACCTTTCAACCTCAACGAGCCACTCACATACAACTTATATCCATTCAAAGACAACTCACAACCAAACTTATAATTGTGCTCCTGAATGAAACATATATCTACATTAAATCTCTTTAAAAACCATTCCACCCATACTCTTTTAACCTCGGCTCTCAGGCCATTAACATTGATCGTTACAACCTTGAATTATGACAGTAAAGGCGGCTTGCCCCGCCGCCTTGGAATGGCACCCACGTGACCTGGCTGCTGACTAGAGCCCCGTTTGTCACCTTGTCTGTCCAGTCCCCCAACTCCCCCGTTATCCTTTGAACCTTTCAGTACTTCAGCACCGCTACACCCACTCTCCGGGAGATCCAACCTGGGCTTCCAAGACTTCTTCCCAGGTCTCTGCCCTGGCGTTAAGACGTCATCCATTTCAGACGTCCCAGCTGTTCTCTTGCATGAACCTCCGTCTCCACATGTAACCTCCTCTTCCATGCACGCTCTGTGCACCTCAGCCACTACCGTGTGCTTCTTCCCCTCATTGCACACAGTCTTCCCACGTCCCGATGAGACTGTAGTCTCCTTCAATGAGCGTCTACGCTGCTCATCATCCAGACTCCCCTCCACCTCACTCAGGAAGGTATTCAAAACCTCATCCAGCATTCCATCCTGTTGCATTACAGGCTCACCGTCATCGTTCGTCGTCGTCGTCTGCTCAGGCCCCGCCCCCACAGGTAACGTAGCACATGAGTCCGTCTCTGCCTCTGCTTTATCCACTTCCTCACTCCAACTGCACGATGCCTGCCTTTCGGCCGCATCTGTCTCCTGCACCACAGGACCCAACTGCTGATCCACCGGTGATGGCATCTGTTCCCTCCGTCCTGGTTTCCTATGGCATTGGGCTGCCATAGCCTACAAGTCTGCCTCTGTCCTGCACAGTATACATAGACCTGCGTTCGGAACTCTTCCAGTAAAACATACGAAGGAATTGATTGCAGTAACGTCATCTTCAGATTGAAGGATCCCTCTGGCATTCCCACATAAGACCCATCCTTCCACACTCCCAATCCCGCCGCATGAATCTTGCCATAACGACGGAAGACCGCAATCACATCATACTCTGTAGCTTCAAAGGGCACATTCCTGACTTTTACGTATGTCACAAAGCTGGATACATCCTGTAGACATACCTCCACTGCTGTATTCACGGCCATCCTCTTCTCGTGGTACTTGTCAACTATGCTTGAGTAAAATCCAGCATTTATAAATTTTATGAAAATCCTCGTAACTCTGTTAACAGCCTCACCATAAAGCTCTTCATTGGGTATCCCATACACATCACGAATAATCGTAGGGAGTAGCACCTGCATTGTAGAACTGCTTAGGGCACCACGTACCAGTTCCACACAGACAGTATTCACACGTCTGCCATGTCTATCTGCCATGTTGATTGCTCAAAACAGGCAAACTGCTCAGAAAATCAACTGAATCGGGAGCGTCTGCGCAGCACGTCCACATGGCCCGGAAGCAATGAGGACAATTCCATTTTAGGATTAATCCAAGATCTCAGTGCCACACAACGCCACATCCATACATACACAGATGCACGGAACCATTCATAATACATACACGTCACTCCCCAAAACCCGCCCTCTACCCTGAAGTCCCTAACATACCGTTTGGTGCTACCACGGGGGGAGTTCAGCCCACCGTTGCCTCACCCCACCCCCAATTGCAGCAACCTTTGAACAGTAAGACTTCGATAGTTTGAAGGAAAACTATTATCCAAACTTCTACCAAATATGAGTTTATTTCTGCAATACATTCTGTAGATACCTGCCGCAGTTGCCCTGATCCTAACTGATCCCCCGGTTTCCCGCATACCCCACGAGATATAGAGGAAATCAGCCACCACGTACATTATTGCTCTTTGTACCTCACTTGATACTCCGCTAACGTCCAATGTTAAGGCCCGTAAGGTTGAAATACTTCCCCCACTAAGAAAATCTAAAACCTCCACCAACCACAAACGAACTTTGTCTAAGGTATCACAAAAGTAGACTGCATGAAAAGCTGTTTCTTCGAGACCGCAATGTAAGCAATCCGCCTCCCTTACCAAACCCATCCTATTTAAGACCGATTTTGATGCTCAAATCCCCATGACAAATCTGTACACCAATTCACGAACCCTTGGTGCCAACTTAAGTTTGCAAAAATCCGTCCTATATTTCCTCCCAATTATACAGCGGAAAAACAGACAATACAATCCGTGTACAATTTCCCCACGACAACATATGCTGTCCATTTGCCCCACCCGGATCCGTTGCACATTTCTCAACTTTAACAACAAATGCAGCATGTCCTCACACTGGATTAATCCCATGCCGCTCCACCATTTACGCATTTTGATCATTACCCGATACCCGGATGCCCTTCTCACTGCCCGCCCTGAGGAACTGCTGCTTTACATAGAGGGCCTTCACCAGTGGCCCCAAAGCCAAGAGACCTAAACCCCCATGACGAACATGGGTCATGACAACCTCCCGACTTAACCAAGCTCTCCAGAAACCCCAAACATAACGTAAGACCCTTCTCTGCAGTTCGTGAATATCCATATCTCTTAGCCTAAAGTCAGTTCCTGATCAGCCGGGCTGTGGCTCGTACGTTGGTTTGCGTGCAGCCAGCAGCAACAGCCTGGTTGATCAGGCGCTGATCCACCAAGAGGCCTGGTCACAGACCGGGCCGCGGGGGCATTGACCCCCGAAACTCTCTCCAGGTAAACTCCAGGTAATACTAGTACGTCTTACACGTAGGGGTTTTTGACGTACTAGTACGCATAAATTCTAGCGGCCTCAAATCTAGTGGGAGAAAGCTGGTAGGCCTTCATATGTAAGAATGGGTCTATGTGGTCAGTGTGCACAGTCTAAAAAAAATCCTGCAGCACACAGTGCATAATGAGAAAAAAAAAACTTTGACCATTTTTTTGGAATAAATCAGCGACTTTGCAGTGTATTTTCGTATGGTATTTATTGCTGTATTCTAGTTTTCTTGGTCTCATTTTATAGAATGGAAGACATATTACAGAAATTGAGATGATTTTGACTGGTTTTACGATGAAAGGTGCCTTGAAATTGAGCTAAAAGTAGCAGAAATGTTCGATTTTTACCAAACTTAAAAAGAAAAACAAATCGTGCCAACGTGCAATACATGTCAACTGGTGATCTAATTTTCTTTCACAGTGCACAAAAAATTTTATCCCTTTTTTTTACACTAATGCAGAAGTCTGCATAACAGTAAATTTTATTTTTTTTTGTGAGAAAAAAAATTTTCAAAGGGGAAAGCAAAAGAATAAAAGGGGCCTTGGAGACTGACAATACTGAGGAAATGCATTTTGTGCCAAAAGTCTTTCTTGTTTATTCTGGACCCTATCGGAATTGGCATTTTTTTTGAAATTTGTGTGAAATTGGAAAATTGCTAAATTCGACCACTGAATGGATAGTTGAATTTCATAAAGGGTGGTTTCTTGCACCCATTCGATAGAAAAAAAGGGATTTTCTACGAAATATTCATTTTTTGTACTATACAGTAAAATTTGGGCCGAAAAGGGCTCAAAGTGGGCAAAATCGCCGATGCGTAAGCACGCCGGACCGCTAACTTTGCAACAAATTTCCAAATTTTTCTATAAAATTTCAAACTTTTGGTGTCTTTATGATCGGAAAGTTTCCTATCTTTTCATAAGAAAAAATAATTTTTTTTTTTTAAATTTTGGCCGACCCTGAAACGAGTTTGGGAGGGGGCCGTCGACCCTCAAGGGTTAAGGGTACACCACAGCAACCCCCATACCTTACTATAAACAAGTGTATAACCCTACTGTCCTCTGTTAAAAGATACATCCCCACTTTTAACCCCCGAATCGACTAAAGCATTTTTAAACCCCCAAATTCGATTTTCCCCTTCGACCCTCCCTCTCATCTGCCATGTCAAAATACCACACATTCTAAGTTGCCCACTACAACCACCCATCCCTTTCCCCCCCCCACCCATGTACCCACCCCCAAATTATTTCGATTTTCCCTTTTTGGGCACACATGCCAACTCTGCCCCAAAAAACTCAAAAATCCACCCACAATCTGCAAATCCCCCCCCTTTCATAAAATGTGGTATCATGTACATACCCCCCCACACGCGTGCATGTCACTGCTCGCTTCCACGCCTCAAACCACCATCCACCAGCTCAAAAAAGGGGGTTTTGCATACAAAAAAAAGCATCTGGGAGGGGGCCCCCTTGCCTCAAACCCCTTTCCATAGGGACCGGCTCCCCCAATTTACCATTTACCTGTACGTGTACCATAGCCGAGACATCAAGATATAAACCCATCTTACAATCCCCTCCCCAAAAACCCCTGCTTCAATAAAATAAGCCTCAAAATCCATAAACACAGCGTAAGCTTTTTGCCAGTCAAGCCCGAGAAAAACCCCCCCTTGACATTCCTCCAAAAACCCCAAATACAACATGCCCCGCCCCTCAGCCCTACCTTATGCCTACTTCCCTCGTGAATAACCACCCCATAACCTTTTATTTTTTTCCTAAAACTTTGAAAAAGTTTTTTATAGTCGAGCACATAAAGAAATTGCTTCTATAGCACTCAACCCCCCCCCCCCTTTTTTTGGGGCACCAACACAACACCCTCGTACTTTGTGACATACCTAACCTCCCCTCCGTGATCATGCAATTCAATACATCAACCAAACAATGCTTAAATACTTCCCCATTGCGCCTATAAAAATCATTCGAAAAGCCCTCTATACCTGGTGCTTTCCTTTTCTCAAACTAAAAAACGCCTCCTGTACCTCCTCCACTCGAATTCTACCTTCTAGTACCGTTTTATCCCTGCACTTAAACTTTTTCGAAATCCCCCCCCCCAAGGCCACCCCTTGGACCCCCCCTACTTCTCGCTGAGCTTTTTCCCCCAAAACCCTAATTTAGCATAAAAACTCATGCTGTCCGTGAGAGGAGTACTTGACCGGGAGGGAACCACCCCAAAACCCCGGAACTTCCAATTTCAAGAGGATTCGCCTGTTTTCTGACCCAAATTTTCCAAGACACAACCCGAAGGTTTTTTGCCCCCTAGCACTTCTTCCATACCGCTCTACTCTAACCACATTGAAAGTTCATTGGGAATTTTGCAAGTCGCATAAAGTTCAATGCGTCAGCCTCTACTTCCCCCCCCCACATAGTAATCATTTAGCTCCCCCCAGATAGTTTTGCGCCCTACCTCCAGCTCGCCCCCCTCTTTCCCTGCTTCTTTTAAAAACTCACTATTCAGGTTTGGCACTGTTTCCCCCCCTTCCAACAAAAAATTTACCTCCGCCACGTTTCCAGAGATTTTTCCCCAATCCTGAAAAGCGGGCACATCCCCCTCCCCCCCAAAGCCCACATTCGTTTTCCCAAAACCTGGGTAAATCCGATCATTCCATCCCAGTCCAATCCGCTAGCACTGACGTGACTGGAAACCCACATCAAAGGTTTAACGTGCCCAACTTAATTCCTTTTGTTACATAAAATCTATCCCCGATGGGCCGCAAGCCCCCCTTTAACGAAGGTGTACTCCACCCCCACCCACCCCACCCCACCACATCATAAAACCCCCGGGTCCCCAGCGATTCCGTAAACAGGTAAAACACACCCGCCCCCCTCGGCTCAACATCGCCATGGCTGATAACGCATGACCATAATGAAAAGGGCAAACCCCCAAAAGTGTAAAACTTAAAGCCTCCCCCCAAAAATTTCCCTTTTAACTTAATTTGGGTTTCCCCGCAGGCATTAAACCCAATAAACAAACCCTCACCTCACCCCCAGTACTCATCTACCCTCACCACCCTCCCACCTCCCCCTCCTCCCCCTCAAAAACGCAAAGGCTGGACTCCTTCACCTCAAATAGCTAACCCCACCCTTAAATTTAAAGAACTGCTAACTTCATTGGTAGCCTTTAACGTAACTCTCGCCCAAACTTATAATTGTGTTCTGTATGAAATACATCCACAGGTACCTGCGCAAGACCATTTCCATCCACACACATTAACCTCTGCCCACAGGCCATTTACATTGATGTAACACACTTGAATTCACAAAAGGAGTTTTCCTCATGTTGAGGCCCTTTCCGTTCCCAACGACATTAACTGACCTTTTTTGACCTTTGACTTCCCAAGACCCCCCTAAACCCCCCCGTTCCTACCATATGCTGGCGCTTGCCACAACCCCGTCTCCCAAGAGGCGCCTCAGCCACTTCAACCAAAATTTCTTCCCCTGAACGTTTTTCCCGGTGTCATGACCTCGTCCATATCCGACACTTCCTGCCGTCCTTTTGTGGGAACCACCTTCCACACACCTCCTCACCAGACGAAGCCTCCTCTGGACTTCCACCACCACCTCATGCAACAGTGTCATTGTAATTACGTCCAGGTCTCCCATAATTTGGCAATCATCCTTACACTTTTGACAAATCCGGGGGAACGTCTGGCTATGCTCTGCCCCATCCAGGAAATGTGTAGCACGTTCTCCAGCAAACTTTCCTGTGACAACTCCACAGGCTCTGTAGGCTCCACAGGTGGCGTGGGCACGTTTGTAGTGTCCACCGACAGGGTGGCACACGCCATAGACCACGTCTCCTCTTGTTGTACTTCCTCACTGCAAAGCTTAGGTCCTTGTCCAGGCGAGGGACCAGTCCCCAGATCAAAGGCCTCGGTTCTTAGGACCACAGGAGAAGGTTCCTGGATGCGTACAACCAAGCGTCTGGAGCACTGAGCAGCCATATGTTCATACGAGTTGCATAACCTGCATGTCTTCCGTTGGCCTTCCTAGTGAACAAAAACTTGGGTCCTGTAGTGTTCCAGATGAACGTAAGACGGAATCGTCTGTTTTAATGTCATCTTAAGGGTGTAGGAGCCTTCCGGGAGCCCCTCGAATGGGCCCTCCCTCCACACTCCCTTGGTCGCTGCATGTACAGTGCCGTATCTACCAAAAACTTTCCGAATAACATACTCCTCCGCCTCGAAAGGCACGTTCCTTACTTTGACCCAGGTGACATATGTGGAGACGTCATGCAGGCATACCTCTATGGCTGAATTCACCGCCATTTTCCTCTCTTGAAAAGCTTCCACAATCTTGGAGTAAAAGCCGGCATTTGTGAATTTTACAAAAAGCCTCGACATCCAATTGAGAGCCACACCATATAATTCCTCAGTGAGGATGCCGTAGACGTCTCGAATAATGGTAGGCAACAAGACATGCATCGTTGCACCACTGAGAGAGCCACGAATGAATTCAACACAGACTGTGTTTACTCTTCTACCCTGATGATCCACCATCTTGCATACTGTAGTACACGGTTCGCCACCAGGTGTAAGCAGGAGCAGGCTCAGAAAGCGTCCTCTCAGCCCGCAGGTTGAGAGACGAATGCAGAGATAATCACAGACAACACTACAGTTCACTACCCCCATCTTTCTCTTAACAAATATTTCTAAGGAACCAATGGAATATATTGAGATCTCATTTCTTCTCCGTGATGAAGTGTCAGTAAATAACCACATATCAGCATTAAGTTCAGTTCACTAGCTCACAGAATTACCAGTGACAAAGGTGTTGACAAACTAATAGAATTTTTTCCACCAAAATAATTCAAAGACTGCACAACAAACATTGTCCCATAAGAAGGAAACAGATCACTACTAAGAGACTAAGTAACTCTTGAGTTTCAGATAGCATCTTTAGATCCATAGATGAGAAACATCATTTTGAAAAGCAATACAGACGTGGCTTAATAACTAAAGAATTTAGTAAAAACTATCCCTCAGTCTTCACCAAACTAATAAGGTTGTTCAAATTAGTATATTATTCAGATAGGTAATTCAGGCTTATATGGTTTATTTTAATTAATCCAATGTTATTTTATTGTAACTGTATCTGTGTATACCTGGATAAACTTACTAAGTAGTAGCATCCGCTGGATTATACTTGGAGTCCGGGAGCTTCTGACAAATTATTGTCTTGTTAACAGGTAGAAAAACTGCGTTCTCTGGTGTCCAGGATGAGGATGTTGGCTGCACAACCCAAACTAGAGAAACAGGTGAGAACTAGTGTTGTATGTGTGTGACAAAATGACACTGTGTATACATACAAGTCACTGTGGATATATCCTTGACTATGTATTCCATACACCAATGTAAATATGTGTACTCGGTTAACATCATGTATATACAAATATTACTTGTTTATACTCAGTATCATATATACACAACTGTCACTATGTATACTCACTTCAACAACATGTATACACTAATGACACATGTATACACCTTCAGCAGCATTTCAACCTCTGCCAAAGATCCTCATCAGTAAGTACAAGAAAATAAGAACTACCACATATTATATAGGAGAGGAGATCAAGTGAAGATGAAATGTTGGTGGTAATTGTTGTGAGGCAAAGTTTATCTTACATGACATTTAGAAGCAGACAAGTTGAACTGACTTTGTGATACTCTGGGTGAAGACAGTCAAGTCTTGGAAACATGTCAAGCCAATTTTGTCCTACTAAATCAACCATGAGGCAGAACAAATCCATTATATTGAACAGCAATCTGGTCCAGTTGTGTAAACGATAAAATTAACCAACTCAGCTTAATCACAAGTTTGTACGCTCCGAGGTTCGTCCTGGGCTCGTCCTATTTCATAATTCTGTTCCATCTCCAATTTTTAAATGGATTTATTATATTTTTAATAATTTTATTGATGAACTATGTACAGTGTTATAAGAATGAACTGTCAAGCAAGTTATGCTTTATTATCTAAGTCATATGAGAAAATTACGTGGAAGACTAATGGGAGGATAGAGCCCCTCGTCTATGATAATTTTTTTTATATTTTTGTTTAAAACAATTCAGTACATCATATAATAAATATACATATAATCTCAACAACATGAGATTTATTTCAACCTATCCACTTCCTACTCTCTTCACTGTTTACAGAACAGCAGGGCGACAATAACAAAACATTACCCCCCTACCCCAAAAGATACCCTTAGTGTGTACCACTCAATAAAAACCTGGTACAAACAACTTTCTACTTAAGAACATAAAGGCTATCACCTGCTGCCAGAATGCAAGATCTATCCCCCACTATCTGCATGGACGGCCATACCACGTGACACCAATGATTATAATAAGCACAAAAATACATAACAAGGTCCTTCACCTGTGGCCCTGCCCGATGGCTCTAGCCCCATCCCCAAAACCCCCACTGGTTGCACGCCTACAATGCAAGACATACTTGCAGAACAAAAACCGCAACTGACCATGACATATCAGGATCAAACACGGTGGGATTACAGATCCCAAAGTCTTCTACCTGTAGGCAGAAAAAAAACCATAACCTCCCCTCCGGCAGCAGTTGCCACCGTCCAGCATTCCAGCATACCTCAAAGCACGCAGGCGCTTGTAGCCACCAAGCATAATATTCGTACACCTCCTCTCCCACCATGAACAGAACCAGGACAACCACTCGTACCAGAACATGCACAAAATGTGACAGTGACACACTCACCCTGGAGGTGCTGATGACTATAACAGAGTTCCAACAGATTCACCCTAGCTCACTGGATGGCAAGCCCGACGTCTATCCCCTGATCTAATCCCCACCCCTACATACTAAGCATTTCACTTACTGTGAGGATAAGATAACCCTCAGAAAAACATTCCCCCACCTTGTCCCATATAGATCTCTATTCCTACACATAGTATGGAATACCGTCACCACCAGCACATGCTTCCTCACTTCCCAAACATCTGATCCCCTCATGCACCAGATATGTAAAACATAGTCCACCATCACATATGCTAGCATCCGTGCCAAACTCTCTTCCACCCCCCACATCTAAACTCAGCACCCGCAATACTGACACATCCCCCCCACTCTCTGCACCACCCTGCCCACCCATTTCCTGATTCTCTCCAACCCCTCACAAAAATACATGATATGGTAAGCAGTTTCCTCTCCACCACACAACCCACAACGCCCCTCCCCATCCATCCTTCAATCCCTCAGTACCACACCAGATGGCAAGATACTGTGCAAAAAACAGAACATTACCTCTTGCACCCTGGGCTGTAACCTCAACCTGCTAAATCTTCTCCAGATGTTTGCCTAATCATAAATTGGGTATAACCCCTACCCTGGGTGCACCACCTGTTCCCCTATCACCCTGTACAATGCCCCAACATTAACTTTCCCAGGTTCTTGGGCCAATGCCAACACCCACAAGACCGCATCACACTCACACAGGTCCACTCCCCCATACAAGCCTCACAACACCTCATGAACTTTCCCCAACCATCCATCCTGAAAAACCCCTCCCCGCAATACCTCATGCCTTAGATCCAAAAGGCCCATCCCCCCCTTTTGAACTGGCAATATAACCACCTCCCTTTTTAACCACTCGTACTTAGAACCCCACAAAAATCTGAACACCCTCCTTTGGATGTTTTGAATTACCGGCGGCGTTAATGGAAACACTTGTGCAATGAACCAAATCTTACTATACAAGAGCACATTGATTACAATCACCTTCTGCAGGATAGTGAGATGATTCGGTCTTAGTGCTCCCAATCTCTTTACCACACAGACCTCAAAACGAGCAGAATCATCCTCCCTCACCCTAACTAAATTTGCCCAATATACAATACCACATATCTTCAAAACGTCCACACAGGTCGTCACCACTCGACATCTCCAATCCACCCTCCACTCCCACAACCACAACTCTAAAATGGACGATTTCTCTGCATTCACCACCATTCCTGAGGCACTTCTGTAAACCTGCATCACCTCCTCCTACAGTGTCCCCTCGTCAACCAAAACCATCACGTCATCCATGTACCTCACCAGACTTGGCCATGGCCACCCTTCTCCTGTCCCCTCGTATTTTTTTGCCCCCACCTCCCTTTGAAAGGTCTGCATGCATGCAAACAACAATGTGGAGTGAGCGCCGTCAAAACCCCCCCTTTT
>NC_069493.1:17576495-17594854 GCF_026875155.1 Cherax quadricarinatus | reverse complement strand
CTCTGCAGTGTTCCTTCCGATCTTATTTCTTATGTCTTATATAGACACGTCTTGCATTCCAGTTGACGATCTGTCTGGACATACTGGACAACTATCCTTGCCTCAGCGTCGGTTGGCTTTTAACGTATTGGGCTAAGAGTAAACAGACTAGTTGATGTAAATAAAACATAATTGATTAATACATTACAATATGAAAAACTAATACAAATCACTTAAGAATCATGTTTTTAATTACTTAAATAATATATTATAACTGTTAATTGCAGGTGCTATTTTGTCGCCATAAACAAACCTAGTGATTTTTTTATTCTGCTACAGTTCCGAGCGTTTGAAGACCCGAGTTCTGAAAACAGCATCTACCTAGAGAGGCAGCTGTTCTTTCCTTGCAGGAAATGATTACATCCTATCTACACAATACAACTAACTTGTTTATTGTAGTACTGTAGTTCCTGGTAAGGCACGACAAAATAAGAGCCATCACAGCATTCTTTTCTGAGTGAAAGTAACTACTCTGTCAGTAACAAACAGTTTTGCCGATGGGAGATAATGGATATAGCAGATAAAATGGAGACATCCATTGTTAAGAGAATGGATAAATTTATTCCAGATGGATATTTAATTAAAACAACAAGGAAGGACCTTGTAATTAAGACTGAGACAATCCCTCTAGTATTAAAGAGGAAGAACCTAAATTAACAGATGATAAGAACAATGTTTATAGATTAATTAAAAAATTTTTAAAATTAACAGCATCCATGTATTTGGTAACTGCTTCATTACAGTTGTTTACTGTTTACGTAATATTTCCGATTGATTACTTTATCACTTTAAGAATCAATTGAAGGAATTTGCAGTATATATTGAGTAACATGATCCCAGTTCCAGTGTCCAAGGTAACCCATGTCCATAATATTACTCAAAATTTACAACTAAATTTTGCCAATTTTTTAGAGAGTAGAATTACTGAGATACCATTAGTATTGGTAGTGAAATAAAGATGCTGGGTGCAGAGAATAAATTATTTACACATGTAATACACCTTTTATCAAGCATTTTCAACCTCTGCCAAAGATCCTCATCAGTAAGTACAAGAAAATAAGAACTACCACATATTATATAGGAGAGGAGATCAAGTGAAGATGAAATGTTGGTGGTAATTGTTGTGAGGCAAAGTTTATCTTACATGACATTTAGAAGCAGACAAGTTGAACTGACTTTTTGATACTCTGTGTGAAGACAGTCTTCTTGGAAACATGTCAAGCCAATTTTGTCCTACTAAATTAACCATGAGGCAGAACAAATCCATTATATTGAACAGCAATCTGGTCCAGTTGTGTAAACGATAAAATTAACCAACTCAGCTTAATCACAAGTTTGTAAGATAAGATAAGACAAGATTTCGTTCGGATTTTTAACCCCGGAGGGTTAGCCACCCAGGATAACCCAAGAAAGTCAGTGCGTCATCGAGGACTGTCTAACTTATTTCCATTGTGGTCCTTAATCTTGTCCCCCAGGATGCGACCCACACCAGTTGACTAACACCCAGGTACCTATTTGCTGCTAGGTGAACAGGTGTAAGGAAAAGTGTCGAAATGTTTCCACCCGCCGGGAATCGAACCCGGGCCCTCCGTGTGTGAAGCGGGAGCTTTAGCCACCAGACCAGTTCCGAGGTTCGTCCTGGGTGCGTCCTCTTTCATAATTCTGTTCCATCTCCAATTTTTCAATGGATTTACTATATTTTTAATAATTTTATTGATGAACTATGTACAATGTTATAACAATGAACTCTCAAGCAAGTTATGTTTCATTATCTAAGTCATATGAGAAAATTACGTGGAAGACTAACGGGAGGATAGGGCCCCTCGTCTATGATAATTTTTTTTATATTTTCATTTAAAACAATTCAGTACATCATATAATAAATATACATATAATCTCAACAACATGAGATTTATTTCAACCTATCCACTATATACTCTCTCCACTGTTTACAGAACAGCAGGGCGACAATAACAAAAACTTACCCCCCCCTACCCTAAAAGATACACTTAGTGTTACCACTCAATAAAACCTGGTACAAAGCAACGTTCTACTAAGAACAAAAAGACTGTCACCCTCCGCCAGAATTGCAAGAACCATCCCCCACTACAGTAAGGACGGCCATACCACGTGACAACCGATGGATTAAACTATGCACAAAAATACATAACATATGTCCTTCACTCTGTGGCCCTGCCCGATGGCTCTCGCCCATCCCCAAAACTCCCTACTGGTTGTATGCCTACAATGCAAGACATACTTGTCAGAACAAAAACCGCAACCGACCATGACATATCAGGAATCAAACATGGTGTGATTACAGATCTCCAAAGTCTCTACCTGTAGGCAAAACGAAAACCATAAAACCCCACTGATCCGGCAGCATGTTGCCACCGTCCCCAGCATACCTTAAAGCACGCATGGCCTTGTAGCCACCATTCATAAAATTTCGTACACCTCCTCCCCACCATAACAAACCAGGACAACCAACTCGTACCATAACATCACCAAACGTGACAGGTGACACACACTCAACCCTGGAGAACTGACTGACTATAAACAGAGTGTCAACAGATTCACCCACCCTCGCTTTCACTGGACGGCAAGCCCGACGTCTATCCCCTGATCTAATCCCCACCCCTACATACTAAGCATTTCACTTACCATGAGGGTATGATAACCCTCAGAAAAACATTCCCCCACCTTGTCCCATAAAGATCTCTATTCCACACATAGCATGGAATACCGTCGCCACCAGCACATGCTTCCTCACTTCCCACACATTCGATCCCCTCATGCACCAGGATATGTATACATAGTCCACCATCACATATGCTAGCACCCGTGCCACACCCTCCTACACCCCCCACATCTAAACTCAGCACCTGCAATACTGACACATCCCCCCAAACCTCTGCACCACCCTGCCCACCCATTTCCTGATTCTCTTCAACCCCTCACAAAAATACACGATATGGTAAGCCATTCCCTCTCCCCGACACAACCCACAATGCCCCTCCCCATCCATCCTTCAATCCCTCAGTACCGCACCAGATGGCAAGATACTGTGCAGAACATTACCTCCCGCACCCTGGGCTGTAACCTCAACCTGCTAAATCTTCTCCAGATGTTTGCCCAATCATAAATTGGGTATAACCCCTACCCTGGGTGCACCACCTGTCCCCATATCACCCTGTACAATGCCCCAACCTTAACTTTCCCAGGTTCTCGGGCCAATGCCAACAGGTCCACTCCCCCATGCAAGCCTCGCAACACCTCATGAACTTTCCCCAACCGTCCATCCTGAAAAACCCCTCCCCGCAATACCTCATGCCTGACGTAAACACACTTAACCCTCTCCCGTAAATCCAAAAGACCCATCCCCCCCTTTTGCACTGGCAACATAACCACCTCCCTTTTTAACCACTCGTACTTAGAATCCCACAAAAATCTGAACACCCTCCTTTGGATGTTTTGAATTGCCGGCAGTGATAATGGGAACACTTGTGCAATGAACCAAATCTTACTATACAAGAGCACATTGATTACAATCACCTTCTGCAGGATAGTGAGATGATTCGGTCTTAGTGCTCCCAATCTCTTTACCACACAGACCTCAAAACGAGCAGAATCATCCTCCCTCACCCTAACTAAATTTGCCACAATATACAATACCACATATCTTCAAAACGTCCACACAGGTCGTCACCACGCGACATCTCCATTCCACCCTCCGCTCCCACATCCCCAACCCTAAAATGGACGATTTCTCTGCATTCACCACCATTCCTGAGGCACTTCCGTAAACCTGCACCACCTCCTCCAGCCCATCCAACCGCGTCCCTTCATCCACCAAAACCGTCACGTCATCCATGTACCCCACCAGACTTGGCCATGGCCACCTTCCACACCCCTGTCCCCCGTATACTGCCTCCACCATCCTATAGAAAGTAGTCTTGCATGCACGCAAACAAACGAATTAGTGAGAGTGGGCAGCCCCGTCGAAGGCCCACCCCTATGCAAACTGCTTTCCCCCAAACGCCCGTAAACTTTGTACAAAAACGCACACACTCTTGGTTATAACAATGTTTTTTCACTCATCCCACTATTTATCCTCCCACGAACCCTGAAACAGTAAAATGCGACCTAAAGCCTCCTTTCCCACGTGTGTCATATGCCCCCTCCTCGTCAAATGCTAACACCCCCCCTCCCCCATACCAAAACAGCAACGTGCAAATCCTGTGTAGGATACCGTGACCCATCACCATCGATCTCCAGGCAAACCAAACTGTGCTCTGGGAGACCACCCTGTCCACTACACACTTAAGGTGATTACCAAGCACCTTTGCCAAGAGCTTATAGCCAGTTGCACATCAACGTTAATGAAACAATAATCCCTTTAGAATACACTGATGTGTCCCCCTTTGGAAGTAAGACCTCACTATCACCAGTTGCCTTGCCCCACGCTTAACCTACCCCCTCACTTCATTTCATTCTGGAGCCTGACCAAAAACCTCACAACAATTCCCAATGCAGCATATAAAATTCACAAGGAAATCCCATCCATCTCCCCGTGCCTTACCTTTGCTCATTACCAGCCAACGCTCTCCTCCAAAATTTCTTCTCCTCAATATCCCCCCCAATGCTATTCCTAACACTCCCCTCCCAGGGGTTTACCTCACACAGCCATTCACTTGCCTCCAACAGCCTTCAATTCACCCCATGACTACATCAATAACGAGCATTCCACCTCTCAGCATACCATTCCCATGCCCTCTGTCGACCATGAACACCTGCTCCCAATCCATATGTTCTCACCCCTCAACACACCTCTAAATGCATAAGAGTCATTTGCTTCCTACGTTGTTGCTGACTCCTCAGGACACAGGACGAAGGCCTATCCCCCAGGGCAACCGTCCTCTATACCCACTTGCACCCTTACCCTTCAAATCTCTCATTCTGCAACTCCCTTAACCTCTCCGTTCAAGGGCCTCCATCTCCATCCATATGGTACCTTCCCTGCAAAGTGCCCCCACTGTACAGCCATGTAAGCACTTTCTCTAGATAATTTGATAACCCATACTCATGTTATTTTATCCTTTCCCTTCAAATAGTAAAATATCTTATCCTAGGAAATCTCTTATCCAGAATGTGCATGGTAACTGTCCAATATACAAGTAGCAAGTCAGAAATAGAAATACATAAAATAGCTTAGAGCTTCATTAAAGAGGTTTATTAATAGAATATTCAAGAGGTTGCTAGTGGATTCCAGTAAATCAACCATTCAAATCATTATGAAGCTCATGTAGTCTGCGGACAATCAAACAAACGGGCTTTCCCAACATGGATAAATGTCATTTTTGTGGAAAATTGGTGTCACGCCCCTTTGCAGATATCCAAGAACTAGCTACAAACAGTATTTAAACAGGTAAGTGTTTTCGGGGGGGGGGGGGGGGGGGGGGAATGCCCAATGAGATAAAATCTGTGGACATAAAATCATAAGTTAATTTAAAAGATAGGACAACATCAAAGCTGCTTTCCATAGACAACCTGGAACCTTCTACAAGTCAGATGGGAACATAAAAAGTCAGTGCTGAATGGTAACTGAGCCCTTGATACTTGGCCAATGATGCAGTTCAGAACTGTAAGGCTGGAGTGAATCTGTAGTCAGTAAATGTGGGGCTGATAGTGCTGACCTGGGAGACAGTAATGGTGAAGCTGAGGTGCTGTCCTGGGAGACAGTAAGGTGAAGCAGGAGGTGCTGTCCTGGGAGACAGTAAGGTGAAGCTGGAGGTAGCTGTCCTGGGGGACAGTAATGGTGAAGCTAGATTTTGTCCAGGTAGTTGTGGGAATTATGTGCAGGTGAAGGTATACATATAAATGACCTCTTGGGGACAGGAGCAGTAGTAGGAACCAAGTGAAGTCAAAGATAAGATAAAACAAATATGCAACCTAGAAATACAGCATGAAATAGCAAAACAAGAGGCCACCACTAGCAATAGTGAGGATGATATTGCCAAAAACAACTTGGCGGGAGCTCTATTGTTGGTGCTAGAGAGGATAGAGTAAGACAGGGAAACATGCACCAACAGGAATACATGTCACAGAAACCCAAGGCAAATGGACAATCCAAGTGTCTACATACCATGCACTAGTATCTGCATGGCATTGGAAATCAGGAAAAACAGACGGGGATAGTGCAACTATGACCACCGTAGAAAAATCCCATGCCCTACGACAACAGGAAAATGCAAACTCCCTTCCTGGTAAGCTTTTTCACCCTGAACTGCGAACCTCTTCAGTACATGGAAAGACTGTGCTATAACTTAAATTGCCAGGCACACCATCTAAAGGGGACCAAAAATACAAAACATCCCGGCAAAGGGAAAACCTGGTATACCACAGCCACACAAGAGGGAGAGTTTTTTAAGTGCCAGAATGAAAAAAACTGCAGGAAAAGGCTAGAAATCGTACACAAAATCCAGTCATTTCCCTGGAGTGGAACCACAGACGAATGACCTCCACTCCAAACCCCCAACCAAGATACAGATACTTACGCCGTAAAAAAAAATTCCCCCCCAGTACAACAATACCACCAGTTCCGATGACATTCTTCTTTGCAAATATACAGGGTTAAAGCCAGCAACAAACAACAAAATACTTTCATCTGTGGACTGCTTGCAGAGGCAAAGGCCAATGTTCTCGGCTTTCCACTGAGACCCACATAAAAGATCATTATACAATGAACATGGATCCCAGGTTACAACCATACAGATGTGACAGAGTGAACAGGCAAAAGGGGGGGGGGGGTTGGCCTGTACATTGCGAGTCAACTTGTTTGCACAGAACTCCTTAATCTCAAATGAGTAAGTGGAAGTTTTAGCATTAAAGACGAAAACCCAAAACCTAGTCATGTGTTAGTCTAACAAGCCTCCGGATGCAACATCCCACAAATTCCAGGAACAGCTGTTAAAACTGACCACTGTCTGAAAATCTTCAGCTCCTGCACCCAACCATATTGCACCTGGGGGATTTCAACTTAAAGGCACCTAAAATGGAGGAAAATAAGCATATAATATTGTTGCAGTAATAACACCAGAGGCAGCTCTGAATGAAAAACTCACACTCACACGACACTTTTAAATCTCTTGCACAAAATTCAATTCTAAACCAGCAAATAATAGAGCCTACTAGACTGGAGAATACACTAGACCTCATCTTCACTAACAATGATGATCTGATAGAAATTGTCACCATATCAAAAACAATATACTCAGATCACAACATAATTGATGTTTCAGACATGTAAGCGTGAGCCCCAGAACCGACAAAATGAGACTAGTCACGAGGAGCATTCCCCAAATTTCAAACTTCAATAACAAAAGCATAAAGTGGGGACCAGTTAACCAACGTCCAAACGATATAAGCTGGGAAGATATACTAAGAGCAACACAGAACCCAACTTATCCTAGAACAGATTAACTGGTGGCACTCGATGTATGCACAAGGCTTATTCCCTCTAAGAAAAAGGAGGAGTAGATGTAAAAAAGAAAGAGACTGCGCTCCCTTTACAGGCGAACGAAAAGACTAACAGAGAAGGCTAAAAGAGAGGTCAATATATCTGAAATGCTAGGGAGACACTGGTCAGAGAAATTAGCAAGCATCGAACTAAAGCTACAAGGGAATCTTATAGGAGTCAGGATTCGCGGGAAGAACTAAAAGCCATAAATGAAATCAAAGAAATCCAAATTATTACTTCTCCTATGCCAAATCAAAGTCGATAACAACGTTCCATATTGGGCCCTACTTAAACAAGATGGGTCCTACACAGATAACAGCAAGGAAAATGAGTGAGCTAACTCAAGTCCCAATATGACTCAGTTTTAGTTAAGAGGAGCCGCTATCGCAAGACTGAAGAAGTCGAAAGATCAAAATGGAATTTTTTATGAGAGAGGCCACAAAATTTGATTAACACAAGCCTATCCGATTTGTTACCTGACAGACCAAATGACTTCGAAACAGGCGATAAATGACATGCCCATGCACTCTGCCCCAGGGCCAGACTCATGGAAATCGTGTTCATCAAGCACAGCAAGAAGGCCCCTATCACGAGCCTTTCCATCCTATGGAGAGGGCCATGGACACAGGGGTCGTCCACAAGTTACTAAAAACAACAGACATAGCCCCACTCCACAAAGGGGGCAGTAAAGCAACAGCAAAGAACTACAGACCAATAGCACTAAACATCCCCATATCATAAAAATCTTTGAAAGGGTCTAAAGAAGCAAGATCACCACCCACTCTAGAAACCCTCAGTTTACACAAGCCAGGGCCAAACATGGGTTAGAACAGGTCGCACCTTCTGTCGTCAACTATTTGGATCACTACGACAGGTCTAAATTGCACTAGAAGATAAAAAGAATGCAGATGTAATATATACAGACCCTTTGCAAAAGCCTTCGACAAGTTGTGACCATGGCGTAATAGCGCACAAAATACGTGGCCTAAGGGAAAAACAGTGAAAAGGTCCGTCGATGGATCTATAATATCCTCACTAACAGAAACACAGAGAGTAGTCGCCAACAGAGTAAAGCCGAGGCAGCTACGGTGAAAAGCTCTTTTCCACAAGTCCCATAAACGCTCCCATCTTGTTCTCATCCCATATCCGACATAGACAAGGAAATGTCAGCCACAGCACCGTGTCTTCCTTTTGGCATGATGAACACCACCCAATCTGCATGACAGTGTCCTTTCCTTCCATCGCAGACACTGCAAGCTCCAGGCGGACATCAACCAAATCTTTCAGTGGGCTGCAGAAAACAATATGAAGTCAACGATGTAAATTTCAATTACACAGATATGGCAAACACGAGAAATTAAATCTTCCATCAGAGTACAAAACAAATTCTGGCCACAAAATAGAGCGAAACACCAACTGAAAGACCTGGGAGTGATCATGTCGGAGGATCTCACCTCAAGGACCATAACATTGTACAATCGCAATCCGCTAGAAAAATGACAGGAGGATAATGAGAACCTTCAAAACTAGGGAGGCCAAGCCCATGATGACACTCTTCAGGTCACTTGTTCCTATCTAGCTGGAATATTGCAGCACACTAACACACCTTTCAAGGCAGTGAAATTGCTCACCAATGAAAAAATGTACAGAGGAACCTTCATCGCCGCATAATGGAGATAAAACACTCAATTACTGGGAGCGCTGAGTTCTGAACCTTATTCCCTGAACGCAGCGGGAGAGATACAATTGTTAAATACACCTGGAAAATCCTAGAGGGACTAGTACCGAACTTGCACCACGAAAATCCTCACACTACAGAAAGCAAAAGACGTGGCTAGACGATGCAGCAAATATCCCCCCCCCCCAATGAAAAGCAGGGGTGTCACTAGCACGTTAAGAGACCATGCAATAAGTTCAGGGGCCCGAGAATGCTCAACTGCCACCCAGGATACATAAGGGGATATCCAACAGACCCCTGGCAGTCTTCAAGCTGGCACAGTACAAGAACCTAAATCTGTTTCCTGACCAGCCGGCTGTGGCTCGTACGTTGGTTTGCGTGCAGGCCAGCAAGCAACAGCCAGGGTTGATCAGGCTCTGATCCACCAGGAGAGCCTGGTCACAGACCAGGGCCGCGGGGCGTTTGCCCCCCGGAACTCTGCCAGTAAACTCCAGGTAAACTAGCCTTTGCAATGTATCCCCCCACATCATCAACGACTACCTCGGGCCTTCTCGCGTCCCAAGCTCCTCCCATGTGCAGCAAAACCCACCACTGCCTCCTCATCCCCGACAACCCTCGTATTTAATTTCTAGCTAACGCCTCCCCCCGACCCACTCTGCACAACTGCTCTATGACCAGAATAAGGTGCCCTAACTGTATGGACAGACTCTATAACCAACACAGCATGCATAACATATATCTTTCAAACTTGCCCCACAGCCCTCCCTCACATATTTATGGTCCACCTCCCATGAACCCCCGCAAACATCCCGCATTGCACATCACAGAAACCCCCCAAAATAAGTGACAAAAAACCCGCCCTCCTCAGCAACCACATCTCATCTAACCAGCACAATTCCAACCCCCCCTCCCACTATTGCAAGAGAAGGTAAAGATCGTAAGAAATACACCAAGCTCTCCCCACAAAAGCATTCATAACGCACACATATGTTCTCTGCTGGGCGCGTACATCCACACAAAATCCACTGTCCTCATCCCTCATCAATCCATCACACTCTTAAGAAGATCCTGCCATCTACCCCCCATCCACTCCTTACCATACAAACAGGCTTGCCGCCCTGATTAAGATGTCTGTCCCCCTTTTAATCGCTCCGAATGCATCACAAATCTCTGATAGCCCCCACCTAAAACCTTGCCACTTTCCAGTTATATTCCTGAAATATATCTACATCCACACACAACGGTACCTATGCCAGAACATACAAAACTACCAATCACACTTCATTCTCTCACACAACCCTTAACGTTCAGCATCATACACCGGATGCCAGTTTAAGCTTTGTGTCCCTCTGCCCACATCCCCCTTACATGTGCACCAGGGCCCTTCTTGCTGCCCTTACCATGCTCACCCATGCAGGGAAACCCTGCCATCCCTGCACCACCTGATATGCTGGTGCCTCCCTCCCTCCTACACATGCTAGCCTCCACCCACCTCCCACAACTTCCCTGTCGTTGGGCCGGTTAAGACAACAACCAGTTGGATGTCGCTGCTGCCTGTTTCCTGTGGACCAACACTCTCCTCCATCGATGAACTGGGTTCCTCCACACTATGCACCTCCACCACTAACAGCTGCGCATCTTTCCGTACCCGTATCAGCCCTCCACACCGTGCCCAGCAACATTCACTGCGCCTCATGCCTAGCATCCAACACTGAACGCCTCAACCAATTCTGCTCCAATTGACCACGCCCTCAATCCTTTCAACTGGTGCAGACTCAGGAACTCCTGCCTCTTGCCAGTGGCGCTGCTTCAGCCGGTCGCCCCAAGCCCGCCCCGCCAGGCCACACCCAGCGCAACATGTCATAGTCTCCCACATATCCTACAAGAGTTCTCCTCTGCCCAGCATCGTCACCTCACTATGAGTTCTGAAATCCTCCAAATCACATAGGAGGTGTATGGGGTACGGATGGGTCATTTTAATGGAGAAACTTTCCTCAGGGTCACCAGCACGTGCACCCATCACCCATTTTCCTGTTGGGCAACTGTACAACTCCATACCTTTTGAAAGCTTGACGAATGTCGACCTCATTCCGCCTCAAAAGGTACGTTCCTACCCTCACCCACGTAAACTGTCCGGAAATGTCCACAAGTCTGTTGCTCACTTCCAGGTCACTTCCATACTAAGATCGATTGTAAATGATCAAAAGACCTCAATACACCTGCGTGTGGAGCAATTTCACGAATATCCTGAAAGAGTCCATTTAAAAGCGCGGGGCAGGGGGGGGGGGGGGGGGGGGGTGTTTTATAATTTTATAGTTTTATTTTTTTTAGGGGCGCTGTAGAGCTCCTTGTCATCGATGCCCTAGGTGTCTCTGATAATCATTGGCAACAAATCATGGACCATCGCAGGCGTGATGGTATCCATGCACTAATTCAATCCAACAGTGTTACTCTGCGACGTAAGCAAAGACCATGACGAGCACTGGGTTGTTAGCTTGGCTGTTGACAGAGGTTGTGAGGAGCCGACCACTCAACCCCCTGGCAGCTAGGCGAGAAATGTCCATCTATGATAATTACTTGGAAGTCTGACGGGAAGACAGGACCCCTTGTCTACGATAATTGCATGGAAGACTAACGGGAAGATAGATACCCATCGTCTATGATAATTTCATGGAGACTGACTGGAGGATAGGAACCCCTCGTCTATGACAATACATGGAAGACTGACGGCAGATAGGACCCCTCGAGTCTATGACAATTACATGGAAGACGAGGAAGATAGGACCCCTCGTCTATGACAAAACATGGAAACTGACGGGAAGATAGGACCCCTCGTCTATGAATAAGTACCCAGGTAAGACTTAATAAGTGTGTTCATGAAAATTTTGTATTTTCCAAATTACTTAATAACGTACTCAGTGTCATGGTCAGACGTCACGTGAGGTCACAGACCTTGAGCAGCTTTGGGATAGCGTGGACGGTTACAAAGCATTGGCTTGCATCTGCAGTTTTTTAAAAATTGAGTGGAGAGTTGAAAAAGAGGAGGTCTTCTTCTCCAGGAGGTAATTAGAGGCCTGAAGGTCCACTCTCAATGGGTCTTGGGAGAGAGTGTGAGGTGGCTGGATGTGGGGAATGAGGGCTTCTAGCAGTGAGTGTGCAGTCTGTCTCTCGCTGTGAGGAGGCTTGTAGGTGGGGAGTTAGTCAACGGCTACCAGCAGTTGAGGTGCAGTCCCAGCACCTGCAAAAGTGGCGAGTGGTTCCCAGTAATGGTAAGGAGAATCAGAAATAAGAAAAGTTAGAGTGAATGATCTGAAGGTAGGAAAATCACTTCTCTGTTCTTCAGATAATGTAATTCAGTTTTTGGGGGGCCCCCCCAGTGAATGTAATGTACTACTGCACAGTGCGAACAGAGTGTAAGTGCATTCTTGTGGTTAGGTTGAGTACACGACGTATTTCTATACAGAGTAGAGATTATATTGACCGTGCTTTTTGTAATAGGATAAGAGGTGAAAGATAGAGGGTGTGCTTCCCTGTGAGCTGGTGTTGGGGAACAATAGTTAACAGGTTCATCTAGGACATAATATCATGATCAGGAAGTTTAATGAGATAGGCACAAGCCCATAATCTGTCTCAGTGCTGGTGGAAATGATATTGGGAAAGGTTAGGAGAGAAACCTGCTAGATAAAGTACAATGTCAGCTATAGATTTCATAAGTCAAGGGAGGGGTCCCAATCATATGTATTCTTGCCCGAGAAGGGGGAGTAGAAATGAAAGGTTGTCTAGGGCAATTGGGTGTAAATTGCTGGCTAGACAGATACTGCAAGGAACTTGCAATCCCATTCATTGACAACTGGAACAACTTTTATGGCAAAAACATGGTATGTATCAAGGGATTGGGTACATCTCTCTGGGGCTGGAGTGGTAGCACTTGCAAACTCAATTGAAAGGCCACTGGTGAAATGCCTATGATTTTAAACTGAACTATGAAGATAGAGGTATGGGTGTGTTGTGGGAAACAAGCATGTTGCAAACACTAGGGTTGGAAACATTAAATGAATAAAAGGCATTCCAGCATGAAGTATAAATAAAGACAATATATCAGTTCGCAAACAAAGGGGGACAGCAGAAGGCAACAGGTGACTATCTTCCTTAAGGTTTACTATATAATAGCAGGAGTGTAAGAATAATTATAGATCGACAAAAGATTAATTGCAAGTGCATGAAACACAGGATATTAAATGCTTATAACATAGACCTGGCTCAATCGAAAGATAGACAATGCCCTCTGAATGTTCACCCACAACACAAGGCTATAAAATATTCACACTGACAGGGTCAACAGGAAGGGTGAGGGGAGTAGCGATGTATGTCCAGAAGACATTATTTTTTTTTAAATTGTTGTGTTAGACAAGATATAAAATTATAAGCGTCAGGCCAATGAATCTGTTTGGTTACCGCTCTCGAGGGCCGAAAAAACTAATTTAGGGTGTATTTAACAGGGCCCCAAATCTTAGATAGAGAGTGCAGTAAAACTTCTATGACGAAATTCATAAGGCAATCTACATACGAAACTGTTGTGCTGATGGGAGATTTCAACTAAAGACAGATTGACTGAGAACAATTTGAACAGAAATTTAGAGTTAGGTACTTTCTTGATACGATCCAGGATTAGCTTTTAAAACAGTTTGTGACAGTGCCAACTAGGAGGGAAATAACCTCCTTCACTTGGTGTTTCTTGCCCAGAGGGAAACACTAATTAATAATCTTGAGTTAATGATGAGCTTGGTGAAAAGTGATCACAATTACCAGTTTTAATAGTAACAGGAAATTCCCTCTAATAATGGCAATCAATCTCGTCCCTGACTTTCGCTTGGGCTCATTTCATAGGACTGAAAAATTAATAAGGTGGGCTGAACTGGAAATAACTGACTAAGGGTCAGTAGGTTGGTGAATGGTTCGCCAATATGATCACCTTTTCCAGGGCATAGTTTCTACTAGCTGCTCAGTCAAATTATGTTCCAAATAGGGAAATCAGATCAAACAAAAAGAAGAATCCTAAATTGATGAACAATAGATAAAAATATCCTGATTGGTCCAAAGATAGGCATATATAAGCAAATCCAAAAGAAGGAGAGGGGCAATTAAGAAATAGAAATATTCAGTTTAAAGAGAGAAAATAAAAAGGGAATTAGAAAAGCAAAAAGAATTTATGAGGTTAAAGGATGCAGAGAGAATCGAAGACTAACCCAAAAAGAATTCTTTATTCAGGTATACAGAACAGTAAGATCAGGGACAAGATAGGCCACTCAAAAGTTCCTCGGTCAGCTCACTGACAGTGATAAGGAAATGTGTAGAATTTACAACACAATACTTCCTCTCAGTTTTTACACAGGAGGAATAAAACCAGCGATATTCCAAAATGATAAATTATGTAGAACAGACGGTAATAAACTTTGCACGATTAGGGTCAACAATGACATGGTCCCCTTAGGCAAAATAAAAAAATTAAAACCTAACAAATAACCCAGGCCCTGATGAACTGTATGCAAGGGTTCTAAAAGAATGTAAAGAGAGCTTAGCAAACCTTTGCTAATCATTTCAACGATATCACTACAGACTTGGCTTGGTGCCAGATAAGTGGAAAATGGCAAATGTGATACCTATTTCAAAGACAGGTGACAGGCCTTAGCTTCGAACTATAGACCAATAAGCCTAACCTCAATAGTGGGAAAATTTATGGAATCATAATTGCCGAGGCAGTTAGTAGCCACCTTGAAAAGCAAAATTAATCAAACGAATCTCAGCATGGTTTTACAAATGTGTCGTTCCGCCTTAACGAAATTTATTAACTTTTTTCACTAAGGTATTTGAGGAGGGTAAATCATTGGTATGATTATATTGTGTTATATGGACATTCAGTAAGGCTTTTGACAGTTCCGCCACATCAGAGACTATTGAGGATGAACATAACAGCCACATGGAATAGGGGAGATTTTTTTTCCTGGACAGAGCATGTTACAGATAGGCAAGCAGAGAGTTTTTGCATAAATGGGGAGAAGTCAGATGTGGGAACGTCACGAGCGGTGTCCTCAGGGTCATGTTGGGCCCCCTCTGTTCACAATCACATAAACGACATAGATGAGGGCATAAAGAGCGACCATCAGCAAGTTTGCAGATGACACCAAATTTGGCCGTCGAATTCATTCTGACGAGGACATTAGAGCACTCCAGGAAGATTTGAATAGACTGATGCAGTGGTCGTAGAAGTTGCAGAAGCAGTTTAATAAAGACAAATCGAAAGTTTTCAAAAACTAAATGTTGGACAGGACCAATAACCATAAGCCACATATAAACTAAATATGTAGATCTTAAATTTAAGGATGCGAAAAAAGATTTAGGAGTTCTGGTTAGCAGTAATCTGTAACCAAAACAACATGCATAAGCGTTCGCAATAAAGCTAATAGAATCCTTGGCTATCATATCAAGAAGCATAAAAATAATAGGAGTCCTCAGTTGTTCTTCACTCTATATATCCTTGGTTAAGGCCTCATTTAGATTATGCTGCACAGTTTGTTTAGCACCATAATTAACAGAATGGATAATAAATGCTCCTGAAAATTAACAAAGGAGATGACAAAAGTTGATCCCATGTACCAGAAACCTTCCCTGTGAGGAAGACTAAGGGCCCTGAATCTTCACTCACTAGAAAGACGTAGAATTAGGGGGATATATGAGTGAGTAAAAAATGGATGACAGTAATAAATAAAGGGTAGTAAATAGTGTGCTGAAAATACTAGCCTAGACAGGACTCGCAGCAATATTTAAGTTGGAAAAATCAGATTCAGGAAGGATATAGTAAAGTACTGGTTTGGTAATATAGTTTGATGAGTGGAACAAACTCCCGATACAGTGATATTAGGCCAGAACGTTGTGTAGCTTTAAAAATAAGGTTGGATAAATACAGATGGATGTGTTTGGGAGTGAGTTGTACCTGATAGCTTGTGCACCAGTCGGTTGCTCGTGTTCCTCCTAAGTCAATGAGTGACCTGACCTTACTAGTTGGGTGCGTTGGCTTAAGCCGGTAAAGACATGGACCTGGCCTACGCATGGGCCCAAGTAGCCTCTGCAGTGTTCCTTCCGATCTTATTTCTTATGTCTTATATAGACACGTCTTGCATTCCAGTTGACGATCTGTCTGGACATACTGGACAACTATCCTTGCCTCAGCGTCGGTTGGCTTTTAACGTATTGGGCTAAGAGTAAACAGACTAGTTGATGTAAATAAAACATAATTGATTAATACATTACAATATGAAAAACTAATACAAATCACTTAAGAATCATGTTTTTAATTACTTAAATAATATATTATAACTGTTAATTGCAGGTGCTATTTTGTCGCCATAAACAAACCTAGTGATTTTTTTATTCTGCTACAGTTCCGAGCGTTTGAAGACCCGAGTTCTGAAAACAGCATCTACCTAGAGAGGCAGCTGTTCTTTCCTTGCAGGAAATGATTACATCCTATCTACACAATACAACTAACTTGTTTATTGTAGTACTGTAGTTCCTGGTAAGGCACGACAAAATAAGAGCCATCACAGCATTCTTTTCTGAGTGAAAGTAACTACTCTGTCAGTAACAAACAGTGTTGCCGATGGTGATAATGGATAAAGCAGATTAAAATGGAGACATCAATTGTTAAGAGAATGGATAAATCTTATTCAGATGGATATTTAATTGAAAACAACAAGGAAGGACCTTGTAGATTAAGACTGAGACATCCTCTAGATTAAAGAGGATGAACCTAAATTAACACTATGGATATGAACATTGTTCATAGATTAATTAAAAAATTAAAAAAATTAACATGCACCATGTATTTGTTAACTGCTTCATTATATGTGTTTTCTGTAACTGTAATATTTCTTTTTACTGGTACTTAAGAATCATTTGATAATTTGCAGTATATCTTGAGTAACATGATCCCAGGTTCCAGTGTCCAAGGTAAACCATTCCATTATATTACTCAAAATTTACAACTAATTTTGCCAATTTTTAGAGAGTAGATTACTGTGATGACCATTAGTATTGTAGGAAATAAAGATGCTGGCTGCAGAGAATTTTTTTAATACAACATTTCGCCCAAGTCTGGGTTTTATCGAGTATACAAGAATATGTAAGTACTGTACGGCACCTTATAGGGCAAACAAGCAATAATAAGTCAAGCTTGATGAAAAACAGATAACATCTGTTGATATGAAATTGCGAGATTAAGTATAAGTGACATTGGTAATGTCAGGTAGAGGTGAGAGTAAGAGGTGTGAGTACAGTGACAGATTTATTGATTATAATGTAAATCACGGTCAGTGGGTGCAATTAGTCTAGTCAAAATGTATATTCCGCTATTTTGCTCAGTGATATAGTGAGATGGATCACTGGTGCTTCCAAAAATCTGTCTAGCCCTGTCATCTTCCTGGTGTAACAGTTGTACTCTCGGTCAGTCCATGATGTGAGAATGACAGTAGTGATGGACAGCACATTGCTGGTTTTATCCTTCCTGCTGGAATATTTTCCTGTTGGAGTGTCTGAGGGTCTCGTCACGGCCTCCTGAGAGACTATAGCATCCCACCATACGTTATACTGCATAATCCTGTTGTGTGTGTTTAAGACTTCTGAAGATCTCTTGCATTGTTTTGGTGGTACAGACTGCTACATAACTATTGGTTGTTCAGAGAAGTTTCTAACATGTTATGACAGTCTGTTCGTTGGGAAGGACAAGTGTTGGTATCCACCTTGAGTGTGTAGTGTACATGGAATGATTTTTATTTTCCGGATTATGTATGTTGGGAATTTTATGATGGCGAATATCTCAATGAATCTTGTTCTTCTAAAAGATATTATCACTGCAATTGTAAGTGCCAGAAAAAAAGAAACTTATCACTACCTGCTTGGTTTTGAGGTCAAGGTGTAGCGTTTATGTATTTTTTAAACCATCTTTGATGAGCAAGACGTCAAGAAAAGATAAAGGAACCTCATCTTTCTTCTTCTAGGTGAAATATATGGAGGACTCAACCATTTCAGCGAGGTTGACAAGCTTAAAAAAAAGACCAAGATGCGTTC
>NC_069493.1:17553518-17575995 GCF_026875155.1 Cherax quadricarinatus | reverse complement strand
ATGAGGTAGGAACGTAATATACACACGGATTAAGGGTATATTTCACCAGTTCATACGTGTACCAGGTGGGTGATGGGAGGAGGCACACATCTTAGAAAATTTTTTCTTATTTATCATTTATTCTAGAGTATGCAAAGTTCAATATGATGTGTATTTGGGTTATATGGGGTGTGGGGAGTACGATTTAGTCTCCTCGAAAACATTGTCAGGAGGTTTTAGTTTTCGAGAATCTATGTACATAATATGTTACGATACAAAATAATTGTATGAGAAATGTTTTGGTGTATACTTAATGTTTTGTATATAAAGTTTTTGTACAAAATATGCATAAGTGTAACAGGTTTTGTTATGTAGCTTTTTTTGTTAAGGAATGCTCAGGTGTAGGTTCTTCTGTTTCATTCCTAGTTAGGCTTGTTTTTTCTCAGTGTTGAGGTTTTTTTTGTTAAGTTTTATGCATAACAACATGTAGATTGTATACTGTGTCCTTAAAAAAATATAAAAAAATATATTGCATTTTGTGCATTTACATACGTATTTTTCATGTATGCATGTATTTACACACTTTAACATTGTAGTATTTGACTCTGGAAATTTAAAAACAATACAAAAACGCGAATTTGTAATTAAAAAAAAAATCTTTTTGCATTAGTTTTAAAATTTTCAACAATTCTCTAAGAATAATAATTAACTTCACCACATTCGTCGCTCGACCTCTGTAGTGAGCGGACGTGCGTTACACTGCCCTCTGATGGCCGTTGAAGCAAGCTGAGATTTTCTCAATATGGCAGCGCAGACACGGAGGCGGATCAACACTTTTGAGCTGGTGCGTGGGGCTGTGACGGCCCAAACAGCTTCTGTTATTCTGCTAGCCATCATCAGGGAGACTTATGGTGTCGCTGATGAAGAACTTTATGGAGTGGTGCTGGTCGCCAACAGTGGAAGAAGGACGTAAAACAGCCACCAGTGGAGCCCGTCCAGGAGGTGACTGTTGTGCCTGAGTCGGGTGCACGTCCAAAGACTCATTGTGGAGTGAAGAGGTGGAGCAAGAGGAGCTGATTGAGGGGTCTTGTGTGACTCTACCTGGAGTTCCTTCCTTCGTTGGCCCGGTTACGCTGGGTGAGGAGGGTAGGATGGTCATGGAAGAGAGTGTGGACGACACAATAGCGACTGTGCTGAAGGGATTGTTGGACACACCTGGAGAGGTGGACGAGGAGGGGCTTGAATTATTCCTTGGGAATGTCATGTGTACGGTCCGAGGATGTGGAGGAGTTGGTTGAGAAACAGGCTGCTGGGATGGATGTAATCACCGTAGAGGCGGTGGTGCATAACGAAGGCCTTCTGGAGGTGGCTATGGAGGCAGTCGCTGTATAGCCCTTGTGGCTTAGTGTTTCTTTTTGATTATAATAATAATATGGAGGCAGTGAGAGGATCATGCAAACGGGCGGCGGCATTGTCAGACTCTGATGATGTCCTCACCCCGGCGCAGAGGCCAGGCAAGAAGGTGTGGGCAGAGGTGGCACGGGGCGGCCCTAAGGGGCTAAGGGGTCCAGATACTGGAAGACCTCCAGTGTCTGGTCGTGTGCATGGTGGTAGACGCCGGGAGGTGTCTAAAGGGGGATCAGTGCCGACAGGGCACAAGGTATAGTGGGCTTGAAGTGTGTCTCGGTAAATGTAAATGGGTTGCGAGACAGTGAAGTGTATGTGGTTTGGGGGTTTTATTCATAGGTATGGAGCGGATGTAGCTTTTGTGCAAGAGCACAATTATAAAGCTGGGTGTGAGTTAGTACTGGATGGATTTCAGGTGTTTGTTGTGCATTCAACTCAATTGTAAGGGGGGGTTGCCATCCTTCTGCGAGAAACCAGCCCGTTTGTTGTGTATCGTAGTGAGGTAGTGGAGGAGGGGCGGGTCGTGCGAGTGGATGGGCTGTGGATGGGGGAGAGGGTGGTGCTAGTGTGTCTATGGGCCCACAGAGGGGGATGGACATGTCAAGACTGCCTTTGTGAGGGATGTGTTAGTGGTCGCTCCCCCCCATGGTGGTTGTGGGGGGTGACTGGAATTGTGTGGTGAGAAGGAAAGATGTGGAGCCTCGAGGGGCAGGGTTTCACTCTGTAGTGTTAGGGGATCTTTTGCGAGGGGCGGGGTTGTGGGATGTGGCTACGGGTGAGGCGTGGGAGGTGGAGCACACGTTTGTGTGAGGAGGGTATGCTGCTCGTCTGGACCATTTGTATGTAACACAGACTGCAAGGATGGAAAGGGTGTGTGTGGTGGAAGTAGCATATTCAGATCATCGGGCGGTTTTCGTTGAAGTGGGGTGGGACGGGTTGCCTAGGAGGCATAGGAGTTTTTGGAAATTGAATGTTCAGCTCCTTGCAGATGGAGGGGGAAGGGAGGGGTTTGCGTGATTGTTGAGGGAGTTGTGGTCAGGGATGGAGGCTGTTGGGGATATGTTGGCATGGTGGGATGGAGTGGCAAAGGAGAGGATCAGGGCGTAATTATGTTAGACAGGGCAAGGGGAGGCTCAGATGACTTTTGGCTTATAAGATATTTAGAGAGGCAGTTGCAGGATTGTTATGGGAGAGGGGTTGGGGGCAGGGGCTATCCTGCGGAGGAAATAGAGGGGCTGAAGCAACCGCCGAAGGGCGATCTCCCCATAATACTTCATTTATGCCACTCGCTATCCGCGCCGCATCAAAATTACGATTATGAATATCCCCTATCATGCGCTTTAAGTTTTCAATTTCTGCCACTGGGTACACTCCTGTACCATTCATATAACATACCTGCAGTTGGCTTTCCAGATAATACAAAGTTCCTTGTTGCATTTTCCGTTCCTCTACCCCACTCTTCTGATAGAAGTCCCTCACCTTCCTCTTGCCAACCGTGTCCCACCACTCAATAATATCACTCCCTACCCTACGGTTATCCCACCATTCCTTCCATACACTCGCAAAAGATTCCCTCACCCTCCTTTTATGCATGAACCCAACATTCATTTTCCAGAAACCCCTGCACCGCCTCGGTAATCCCTCCCAATCCACGTCCACCATGACTCCTCTATGGTCAGAGAAACTCACATTTAGAGCACAAACGGTTCGAACCATGACTCCCCTAGAAACATATATGCGGTCCAATCGCGCTGCATACTCCCTCCTAATGAACGTATGCACACTCCTCCCTACCTCATCCCCCCCCCACATCAATGACATTCACACCCTGCAGTAAGTCCCCTAAAAAAACCCGAAAAAAAACCCTTCCCCTAAGTTCGACATCCTTGCGGCGATCAAGACAATTCCAATCCCCCCAATGATCGTGAAGGCTGGCAGGGACCTTAAATGATACACCAAAACATCCCTAAAAAAACGTTTTTTATTCGCATATCACTTTCCGCTGGCCCATAGACGCCGATGAAACCCACCTGCACCCCACCCCATGCCCCTACCACCCGGACCACCCGCCCCTCCTCCCCAACCTCACAGGTGTGTAAAGAAAACGAGGCTGGCCTCTTTTATTAACACTGCCACACCTCCTTTCAATCTGCTAGAACAGCCCATGTACACTACATATTCAGGAATTATCAACTCCCCGAGAGATTTGTGATTGTGTTCCTGTAAAAACACAACGTCAGGAACATGTTTCCTCAATAACGCCACCAGACAGTTATGCTTGTTGTCTGATTTCAAACCATTAACATTTAGAGTAATACACCTGAAAATTTCATTGATGGTTTACCCTTAGATATCTTAACACCTTTGCGATTCTTTCCACTTCTTCCCCCACGACCTCCCATGCCTTCCTCTCGATCTTGCTGAACATTTTTGGATCCGCCCGCTCCTCTATGGGTCTCATCGTGCCATGCCTTTTTCCCAGATCTTTGTCCGGGAGTTAGAACGTCGTCACTATCTGTCGTCACCGCAGCCCTTTTGCGATAGCTACGATCGATGATCATATCAACTTCGGATCTATCATCCCTGTGTACCTCCACAGTCACAACCTGTTGTTCTACAGTCGACTTTGTGACACCTCCCTCTCCCTCTTGTACACGTACATCCCCCAGCCCACCATGGAGTCCATCAGCTGTTGAAGCTTCCAACAAAACGTTTAAAGCCTCTTGGATGGATGCCTCCTTGTCATCCTGGGCGGGTGCGTATGCATCCTCCAGCGTCGCCGACACCACGCCTACGTCCTCCTCCACACCCGGTAGAGTTACACAGGCAGGTGACTCCTCTGTCTCCCCCTCGACCTCCTCACTCCACAGTTTCCCATGCTGTGTAGCCCCAGTGTATGACTGCTGTGCTGCTGTCACCACCGTCCTCGTCGCGACCTCTGGTCGTCCACGCCTCGTCGGACATTGTGCTGCAATGTGGTCATACACCCCAGAGTCTGCACGTGCGCCTTTGACCCGAATATGTTACATACACTTGCGTTCGAAAGTCCTTCATTACCACATACGACAGTATCGGGTGCTTAAGGGACATTTTCAAAGAAAACGACCCTTCTCGCATGCCAACAAGGGGGCTGTCACGCCAGCGTCCCAACGCCGCCAGATGCACGGTGCCGTAACGGTCAAATACGTTCCTTAAATCGCTTTCGTCCGATTCAAAGGGTACGTTGCGCACCTTCACCCATGTGTAAACACGGGAGACATCTCGAAGGCGGACGGTAACACCAGGGTTAAAGGTCTTTATCACATCCTGGTATTTAGCAACCATATTCTCATAGGTGCAGCCTTGTCTGAATTTGACGAATAACCTCGTATTGCCATTTAATGCTACACCGTAAAGGTCTTCATTGGCAATTCCATACGTGTCTCTCAGGATCGCCGTCAGCAGAATACGAGTATTCTGACCATTAAATAAGCCAGTCACTAAATCAAGGCAGACAGTGTTGACGCGCCTGCGTCCTCCTTCCGCCATTGTGAGTAGACTGGTGAAAACTGCACAGAGACTAGACGAATCAGGAGCTACTGCGCAGCCTGTCCGTACGGCCAAAGAGCGATGCAGACAATGATCACTACTAAAAATCAGAGGCGCGACGAGTACACAAAACACGAGTGTCCGAGGTCCCTTACGTCCTCTCTGTGCATAAGGGAAATTACCAACAATCCGTCTGTTTTATAAGGAAACTTTACAAATTTCTCCAGTCAGATGCTGATCAGCCGGGCTGTCGTTGGTATGTTGGACTGCTTACGCCCTTCAGTAACAGCCTAGCTAAGGCCTTGATCCACAAGGAGGCCTAGTCTGGAACTGGGCCACATCCTTCAGATCCAGTACAAAAATTATATACTTCAGCGTTGAAGGTTGTAGGCCTATCAGAAGTCATCCGCCAATTTCACTTAAAATTTGTAATAAAATTGGCTAATTAAAATTTACTCTTTAAAGTAAAATACTATTTTTTTTAATGAAGCTCACTATCGCTGAAGGTTTGATGCCCATCAGTAAGCTCATTCTTTAGTTATTACTCTGAATAAAACAAGTTTTTAAACTCCATTAGTAAATTGTTTAATTTCCATCTACACAGACTACTTAGTGCTACTAAGCCTTCAGGAAGACCCACTGACTGCAAATTCGGATTCTCTTAGATTTTTCTCAGTTTTTGTAAAATTTATTTTAAGCTATACAAAACACATGTAGGTAGCAACATACATTGATGTTCCAGTGGTGCTGTTTATGGAGGAGGAATCAACACTGGCACAACTCCGGCCAACTTAGTGAATACATCATACATAATGGCATTAATACAAACCTAACTACCTACACTCTACCTCTAAATTCAGTTCTACACAAAGTTTGTCTTACCACCCTCTTAGTGCTCTTTCACGGCTTAGCTTCGGAAAACTTTATAGAAGAGTTCTGGAAGACCATAGGTAAGAAGACAGTCTGGGACCTCCCTACATAGACATGTCCGTGTTTGGAGACGAGATTGTTCACTGCTGCATCAAGCTGAGCTTTGCCTGTTTTTCCAGATATTCGGCTGCTATGAAAGTAGTGTTGATTTATTTTTAAGTATTTAAAGTCACGTACACTAGTGTTTAAGGCTTGAAGTATTTTGTAGAAAATCAATGTGAAAATTAAGGCTTAGGTCTGGAATCAAGACAACTTTCTGTGAGCAAAGTTCATAATAGATGAAGTTGACAATGACTGTTTTAACAAAGTTCTCAAGTCGACAAATTTACATATACACAGCCAGAACTTGTAGGATACGTTCTGTCTAAAAGATAATATATTTAGGATTAAAACCCATTAAAATAAAAAAATATCCCGTACACTTTAAGCCCAGTCCTTGTTTAAATAAGACAAACACTGATAATGTTTAAGGAAAAAAATGGGCTACACAGAATTCTGGACACCTGGATATGCTGAGCTGAATGACTAAATATATATTTAGACTATGCTGCTCAGTTCTGGTCACCGTATTACAGAATGGATATAAATGCTCTGGAAAACGTACAGAGGATGACAAAGATGATCCCATGTATCAGAAATCTTCCCTATGAGGATAGACTGAGGCCCTGAATCTGCACTCTCGAAAGGCGTAGAGTTAGGGGGGATATGATCGAGGTGTATAAATGGAAAACAGGAATAAAGGTGATGTAAATAGCGTGCTGAAAATTTCCAGCCAAGACAGGACTCGCAGCAATGGTTTCAAGCTGGAAAAATTCAGATTCAGGAAGGATATAGGAAAGCACTGGTTTGGTAATAGTTGTGGATAAGTGGAACAAACTCCCGAGTACAGTTATTCAGGCTAAAACGTTGTGTAGTTTTAAAATAGGTTAGATAAATACATGTGTGTGGGGTTGGGTGTGAGTTGGACCTGACTAGCTTGTGCTGTTGGGTCTGGTTGCCGTGCTCCGTCCTTGAGTGGAGGGTCATGGACCTGCTCCGCATGGGTCAGTAGGCCTGTTGCAATGTTCCTTCTTTCTTATGTTGTTCTTTACATCGTTACAGGGAATCTGTAGCCAGTCTGACGAGTCGCTCGTGTATTAAATAGAAACCCTGGAAGAGAATTATTATAATCAAAAAGCGCTAAACCACAAGGGCTATATGCCCTGGAAGAGAAACTTATCTACTGAAAAGTAATTTTTTTTTTTGGAGGGGGAGGCTTATGTAAAATTTGTAACCCAGTATGGTTCACAGTGCTGGTAAGCCTTTAACTTTTAACTCTTCTACTGCAAAATTAGCTAATGAAGTTATGAAAGTATTAAAACTTTTCCATAGCTAAGTTTTTAATTTTCACAGGCTAAAGTAGCTTACAGGGCGAGCATGCCACTAAGTGCCCACGACACCGGTGCCTCCTACACCTTGGAACAAATTTTAATAACGAAGCTCTTAACCCTACATGAAACATTTTTAATTTACCAAGACTAGTCCTTAAATTTAAAAAAAAAGATTGTAAATTTAAAAAAATATTAATTTAAAAAACTAGTTCTTAAATTTTTTTTCAATTTTGAGTTTTTCCAAAGATTTCTAACTGATTACTAAATAGAAAAGCCCCAAAACCTTAAATTTGGTTATGCAGAAAACTAGATGGCGATGTAGCAGGATTTAAAAGTCGGGGTGAGGGGGGGGGGGGGGGGGGGGGAAAAGGCAGCCTTCTTGCATAGAGCCAACAAAAACCAGTTTTATATCCAATTTTTAATTTAAAAATGCGAAAACTATTAAAAGGGAAAATGCAAAACCCCAAAGAGCAACAGCACTAAAAATAGTCTTCCCATCAAACACGGGGTCTCAGTGTAAAAGTGTGGCTCAAATCCTCCCCCTCAAAATCAGATTGATGTTTCTTTAAAAAAACCCCCAAAAAAGGAAAATTTTTTCAGTTTCATGAAGGGGCGATACCCTTTAATAAATTTTTTTGGGTTAACAGCGCCGAGATGGGGCAATTCTAAACTGGTAAAATTGCGGATGCAAAAAAAGTTTCTTGAAAGGGGGCATTAAGTCAGAAAAGCCCAAAAGATGGGGCATTAAGGGGGAGCCTTACTACTAGGATGCCCTGGTGCGTGCTTTGGGCCAGTGTTTGGGCATCGGGATCCCCGTGTGGGGTCAAAGGGGGTTTTTCGTAAAAACAGTAGGGGCGGGGGGTCCCAAAACGTTGTGGGGAATCTAAAAAAAAAGCTCTAACCCCCTACAAGTAAATGCAGCCAGCCGACAGTGGGGGCGGGGTTTGGGGTAGCAAAAAGGGTTTAATTTCTAGCAGGGAGTGAAAGGGGCCAGGCAGGGGGTAGTGCAAGGGTAGGGGGGAAGAAAAGGGGATTGAGGTAGATAAGGCTCAAACCGAGTGCTAGAGGAATCATAAGGAAATAAATCAGTTACTGTAAAAAATAAACGAAGCGTTGGTTAAAGGAGGGCCCCTTTAGCAAGAGGGGAAGATAAAGAAAAGGCATAGGGGTGGTGCGACATTGGAGGAAAAAATTCCCTGCGTGCTCGTTTATAGTGGGGGGAGTCCAACAGAATTTTTAGCTAGTAAAGTAAAAGGAAAAAGTGCAACTAATGTGAGATTTTTTTTGTTTGGGAACGTTTTACTACCAAAAAGCCCAATTTTTAAGGGGGTGAACCTTTAAACAAGCTGCCTCTTTTTTCCCGTCTATATTTGTCCAAAAACCCAAATTTTTTTTTTTTACCCAAGTATTTCTTTTGTCACTACCAAAAACTAAACCCCCACCAAAATAGTGAACATCGAAATGGAACCCCCACAAAATTGCAAAACCCCACTGAACCTTTATATAACCCCTGTTGTTTTCCCTGTAGTTTGTAATGGCTTGATAAAAACCCCCTTTAAAAGCGAAACCCTTTGCCACAAAAAAGGGCACAGTTGCACTTGGTCCCTTTTTTCTTTTCATAGCGTTTAAATTTTAACCCCAAATTTATTAGAAATAGCTAAAAAACTGGAACCTGACAACCTCACAGTGGAACAGGGAAACCCCCTCCATGAGATACCCTGACAAGACGGGCTGTGTCCATGCGAAGAGGGGAAAAAAAGTTTTCCAACCTCGACAATTTTAACAAGGGAAAACCCGAGACCTATTAAATTGGTTTAACAGTGAATTTAAAAAAACAGATCATACCAACGTTGTTGCAAACGGGGGGCAAAGGAGGTTTGCAATTACAGTAAAAAGTGTGAATGGAAAACATTCAAACTGGTGGTTTAAATTAAAAGCAGACCGCCCTCAGTGTGCTTTTTTTTATTGGCTTGTACTTTAAACATGACCAGGACCCAACGAAAAAAAATATCTTTTTTGCTTGCTAGAGATAAGGGGTTTTAAACCCAAAATTGGGTTAAAGAAACAGAGGAAAAGGTACAAATTTTTCTTATAGCCTGTAAACACTAAGGGAGTCCGAAACGACCACAAATAAGGGGACAGGGATAGATGCAAACGGATAAGGCTACGAGAATGGCATACAATTTTAGCCGTAAAAATGCTAGCCGATAAATGCCCTCGCACGACGCTGTCCTGAAACACTTACGAAACCAACGCCGTCAGAAAAGACTGAACCATCGGTGTACACTGCGAGGGCATGAGAATGTGATCGAAGTGGTTAAGAGCGAGAAGCCACCGTAGGCAGTTGGGCTTTCGCGCATGGCAGTGGGAAAAAGCACGAACTTTGGGGTAGGGATAAGCGAGATGCTACATAAACAGGAAGGTGGTAACTGAAGACGAGCGAAATGTAGGCGAAGAGAAAAGGGATGGAGTAAACAAGGGCGACGAACAAATAAGGAACGTCTAACATCAGTGACCATCCTATATATGGAAAGATTTGAGGTCACGAGAGCAAACATAATAGCGAAGACAATGAGCATCATGGCGATCGGACAAGGATGGAATATTCGCCTTTGCATAGAGGTGAAAAGCACCGATGCATAAACAATCCTTGGTGATGGATGGCATTAAAGCTAGAAAGAGTTGCAGAAGAGTTAGCTGAATATATCTGGTCGCCATAATCAAGTTTCGATAAAATGAGGGTTGAATGTAGGAGAGTTCTACGATCAGAGCATCCCCCCCCAACCTCATGAAATATGAACGAGGGTTTTAAAGAGGTTCAGCCGGCTATGACAAGTTGCCTTCAGAGGTGATTAGGTTTCCAGAATAACCGATGGTTAAACAGAAGGCCGAGAAACACTACCGTTCTGGAATACGCAAGCCATGTAGGTACAATGGACGACCAGAGACTACAGAACGTAGAGTGAGTAATTTTCCTAATTTTACTAGAAAATTTAAACCGAGTGGTGGCCCAACTTTTAACACTGTTGACCGAATGCTGGAGAGAAGCTGCAATGAGGCAACAGCGCCTGCACAAGCTGTAGCAGTAAGTAGAACAAATATTAGATAGAAGAATAGATGCCATATTTACGGGGAGGAAAGTGTGGTGCTCAAGACATCCCAGGGGCACACCTTCAGCCTGGACCAAGTTCGGGGAAATCATTAACCTGAACACTGAAATGTCTCAAGTTCTGTGGGGGGGGGGAATGGTAGATTGCTTCGGAGGCCTAAGGAGTGTCTGGGACAATGTTATACCTCGAAGTTGTCATGCCTTCTCAAAGTAAAAGAGACAATAACCGAGTGGTTATTGGCAAAGGCATACGAACATGAGTGTCCAAGCATAGCAAGGGGTTAATGTCAGAACGAGGTTTACGAAAGCCATATTGACGAGTGTGCGCGCTGGTAAGAACAATGGGACGATAGCAGGAGGAATGTTCCGTACTACCCGGTTTGCGCAGAGAACAATGGCAGATTAATACAGCTGGGGAAGAACGTGACCAAACAAGATTAGTTTTAAGAGGACAGCAACGGCTGACTGATGTAAATACTTTAACATACGAATATGAATTCAGTCAGGCTCGGCTGTTGCTGATCGGCAAGCGGGGTGTTTTGCCTCTAGCTCCAGAAGCTTAAGGCACAATATCTGATAAAAAAAAGTTCTAACTGGCAGATTTGAAAGAAAGCTAGAGGCCTAGATGGAGCCCTCTAGAGATACGGACAAGGTTTTCCAATTTCGCTGTAACTACACCGGCAACCCAAAAAACGGGAGCCGGGTCGGGAGAGTATTTACCACTAAGTTTTTCCAGACTGCTCTCAGATGAAGCTGAAATGGTAGAAAATTCCGCCAGTGCGTTTAGAGTCACATTACACTGCAGGCGACCGCTCTCTTCTGCTTAAAATTAGAGTGTGGTCCTATTGTACCGGTACCTGCCCCATGCAGCGCGTTTGAAACTATGCCCGAGCACAAGCAGGAGACTAAGGCACGCCCCTCTGAGAATGTCTGCTAGAGGTTTGGGGTATAGAATACCTCGGTCTTAACCGCAGCTTCAGAGGACAAAGGGAGGACAAAGAGGATCCTCACTAAAAGCAGTTTGATGCGAGTAAAGGTCCCAATTCGCTGTCTAATTGCCAGCGTGGGCTACGAAATGGTGAATACGAAAAAAAATGAAAATGATCTAAGTCATGAAAGTCCTGGAGGACAGACCAGGTAAAGTCTGGTACAGTTGAAGAGCAAACCGAGATCTAGGCAAGAGTACAAGGATCAAAAAATGGGCGAGAGTACCCATATTTAAAACTGAGGGAGAGAAGCCAGAAAAGCCTCCAACTGAATACCGCTGTAGTCAGTTAGACCCCCTCCAATAGAGGTGGCATTAAGGAAGAAACCACAAGTGCAAAATCTGGGACAATGCCAGAGATAGAACATTATATATCACTTTGTTGAAGTGGATGCGGGCTGCAGCGAGGTATGAATAAAGTTGGCATGTAATACCGGTGCATAAAAGAATTTCACTTAGTCACATCGGGGGGGGGGGGAAGTATCCGATGAATATAAAACTCAGCCCGAGATGGGATTGATAAAAGTGGAGCCTAAGTGGAGTTTTAAAAACCAAAAACCGAGAGCAATACCTGCAGCTCACCCTGGTTACCTCTAAAGTCTCATTCCACTAAATGAGTCATGACTAGATGAATAAGAATTTTTAAGGCAAGAGGTATCTTCGGGAGACCTTGGCATGGTGAAGACCAAGAGCCTTGCTTCGCTAAGGAGCCCCCCCCTTTGAAGAGATGGAAGTATAGAAAACTAATTTAGCACCGAGCAATTTTGTCAGCAGTCAAAGTTCAGAGTAATTTTAAAGTGACAACTGCCCCCCCCCCACTAAGACAGCGGAATAGGCGACTGATTGGTTAGTTCCCCAAAAGGAAATAGGAGGGTAAATACTGTTCATAAAGTGCCACGTGGCAGGCATTGTAAACCATGGGTTACAGTTTAATTTATTGCATCAGTCTTCACCCAATGCCAGATTTCGCACGTTTAATGTTTTCTGTATGGTCCAGTCACGTTTAGAGGCTTAATAGGATGGCCCTAATGAAGTTTAGAAAGTTATTTTCCAGAATTATGACCCTCCTAGTTTGGGGGGGGGGGGCGTAAGGGTAAAGGGACAACGCGTATGACATCGAGGTTAATTTAGATTTGCATTCGTCTCTCGACCTACGGGGAGAGAGGATGCTTCTACAGGTTCTCTTGCACGCCACCTGGTGAGGAAAACATAGCATTAGCACCAAGATGGCGGACCGACTGTACCGGCTCATAAATACTGTCTGCATTGAGCTGGTTAGAGGATCTTTAAGCAACGCCACGATGAACGTTCTCCTGCCAAGCATTATCAGGGACTGTTATGGCATCCCCAATGAAGAGCTGTATGGTGTGGCACTGAATGGTATGTCAAGGGTCTTCGTGAAGTTCATGAGGGCTGACTTCTACTCTACCATCGTCGACGAATTTCAAGAAAGGCGGATGAGTATCAATTCGGCAGTGGAAGTATGCTTGCATGATGTGTCTAAGTATTTTACTTGGGTGAAGGTAAGGAATGTACCTTTTGAGGAGACAGCATACAGCCTACAAGATGTGTTCAGTGGTTATGGGACTGTACACTCGACGAGCATGGGAATGTGGAGGGACGGCCCTTATGAGGGGATGCCGGAAGGATCCTTCACACTGAAAATGACCCTGAGGAGGCCGATACCATCATGTGTTACATTGCATAACCATAGAACACAGGTTTTTGTACACTGCGGGGCAGAGGAAGACGTGCCGTTTATGTGACTCTTATGAACACATGGTGGCACAATGCCCCAGGAGACAGGGCCCTAGGCGGTCAGGAGACAGCTTCTGTAGATACGCCATTAGAAGCCGCGGACGTTATGACGGGTGAAGTGGAAAGCCGGGGTACAGGCCTATGGAGTGAGGAGGTCGACAGAGCAGAGGTGGTTTTGGAGACGTGTTACACTACCAGTGGAAACGGGGGGGGGGAGGGAATATCGCTGTCAGACAGACCGTTAGGTACTACAGAGTCGCCTCAGGACAGGATTTTGGAGGCTGTGCTGAAGGATTTTTTGGAAGAGTCGGAGCATGGTGTGGAAAGTGATGTGAGGTCAGGTGATGGATGAACAGAAGCAGGGTAAGGAAGACTTTAGTGAGGTTCGAAAGGAGAGCAATGTGGTGGTGGAGGTCCATCAAGAAGATGTGGTTGCAGAAGAAGTGTGTAGAGGGTAGCTCCCCCAAGAGATCAGCGGGGGGCATCAGACATGGACGAAGTCCTCACACCAGCACAGAGGCCTGGGAAGATGTGGGCAGCTGTGGGAGCAAAGGCAAGTCCCCGGGAGGAGGGGGGGGCCAATGGGAAGCTAGGCGGGGAAGGGGCAGGGAGGGGTTGGGGCAGGAACGAGGGATTGATAGAGAAGAACCGAGACCCATGAAAGGAGGACCAAGTTTAAGCCTCAGCGGCACAGGGGTAACCCGCCATTCTTGTAAAATTCAGGTGTGTAACTTTAAATGTAAACGGTCTTAAAACGAGGTCAAGAGGGTATGGTTAGAGTGGGTTTTGAGGAGATTTTAGTTTTGATGTCTTTTTTGGGCAGGAACATAACCATAGGTTAGGATTTGAGTTGTTAAAAGGTTATAGGTTGTTACATGTGATGCTTTGAGGTTGAAAGGAGGTGTGGCGGTAAAGGAGACCAGTCCTTTGCGTTTTTCCTGGGTTGGGTGGAGGGGGGGGTGGGAGGGTTGTCAGGGTGGATGGGTTTTGGGGGGCCAGGAGGGTAGTTTTGTATTTTTGTTAATGCCAGCAATAGTAACGCTAGAGTAAAGGGTTTGGTTTTTGAATGCGATGTTCTGGTATATCACTTAAAGAGGTTTACCTGCTTTTCGGTGATAGGGGGATGGAATTGTGTCCATTGGGAATGGTGATGTGGTTTCGACGGGGGGCGGTTGTGTTTGGGGGTTCTGCAGATGTTTTGCGAGATGTTGAGGGGTTTAGATGTGGTGGGAAGTAGGGGATATGGAGTGGAGCACACTTTTATCGTGGGGGTTTATGAGGCAGGGTTAGATAGGATTTATGTTGGCAGGGCATAGGTGTGGAGAGGGTGAGGACTATCGATGTGGGTTTTTCTGATCATCGTGCTGTTATAGCAGATTTGAGGGTAGATGGCATAGTGAGAGTTTATGCAGGATACTGGAAATTAAATGTGAGGCTTAGGGACGAGGGTGACCCTACAGGGTTTGAAGATTGGTGGAAATCCTTTTGGGAGACTAGGAATATGGAAATGGATTTTCTGGATTGGTGGGAAATGAGGGCTAAAGTGGAAATCGCGATTTTTTTTAAAGTACGGGGTAAGGAGATGGCGAGGTGGAGCTATGGTCTACAAAATTATCTTGAGGGTCAGTTAAATGACTTATGCAGAGGAACGGGTGGGGCGGAGTGAGGACATGGAAGGTTTGCGAAATAGGTTGGCGGAAATTCACAATGAAAAATTTGAGGCAATTCGAGTTAGGGCAGGGTTGGAGGATGTTTTAAGGGGGGATAGGCCATCGGTAAAGGGTTAAGGAGGTTTAAGGAACGGCAGGCGAAAACCACCTTGGTGTATATTGAGGCAGGTACAGGGGGGGGGTGGCTTTGAGGAGGGTCAAGGCCTATCCACCACGGAAAATTAGTTTGTATGCAGATTTTTGGTTTAGGGAGAAGTGGAGGAGGGTTGGTGGGGGAGTGGGCGAGGGACGGTTTGGGGATGAAGGGTTTAATAGGGTATTAAGTGAGCAGGACAGTGACAGAATCGAGGGTAGTATTAGTGTAGAGGTGGAGGAGGCAGTTTTTGGGATGTGCCAGGGTAAAACCCCAGGCATAGATGGCATACCAAACTATTTTTATAGGTGTCATTGGGGGAGTGTACAGCATTGTCTGGTGGGGGTTTTGAATTGTATGTTAAGTAGTGGGAGGATGGGGAAATTGCAAAGAACGGGTGTCACGGTTTTAGTGCCCAAAAAGAAGGAATGCCGAGTTTTGAATGATTACCGTGCGATTACGTTAATGTGCTCGGATTACAAGATTTTTGCTAAGGTTTTGGGCAACAGTGAGGAAAGTGTTGGGTTTAGTGTTACATAGGGAGCAGTTGGGAATTCCGGGAAGGAGGGATGGACATGGGTTAAGGGATTTTCTAGAGAGATGTACGGGAGGGGGAACACTAGGTTTAGATTGGGTGAATGCATATGATTGCGTGGACAGATTTCTTAGGGGTTTGCTTAGAGGTTGGGGTTTCGGGAGGGGGCAGTGAGGTGGGTGAACACCCTGTATGCTGAGGCAGAGGTAAGGGTACAGGTCAATGGGAGGTTGGGTGGAAGTGTACCAATGGAGAGAGGTTTGAGGCAGGGCTGTCCGATGTCACAGCTGCTCTTTGCGTGTGTGCAGAATCCTTTTTACGAGTCTGAGCGGGTGATGGACAAACAGGAGATGAAAGGGGGATGCAAAGGGGGCATCGTTGGATATGTGGATGATACTACTGTTTTGCTACGGGGTAAGGAGGCGTTAAGGAGGGTGGGTGGAGTGATTCAGATGTTTGGTATGATTACCGGAACGAGTTAATATGGTGAAATCAAGGTTACTAGATGTAGGTAATTGGATAGGGAGGGGCTTGGGGATGGGGTTAGGATGGACAGTCGTTGACAAAATCAGGGTATGTGGGATATGGTATATGGCGGAAGTGCAGGCATGCAGAAGGGTAAATTCGGAGTGTCACGGGTAAGGTTTTAAGTAGACTAGGAGGTTTAAGTGCGAGAGACTTAGCATTACATCAGAGGGTAGTGGTGGTAAATTCACTTTTCTATAGCAAGGTATGGGGGGGTGGCAGAGGTTTTTTTCCCCTTAGAGGTACGAGATATTGTAGAAATGCAGAGGGTGCTGAAGTTTGTTTGGGGATTTGGGAGGGCATGGTTAAGTAAGGAGGTAGTTATGACGGATGTTCGAAGAGGGGGTTTAGGTTTGTTTCCTTTAGGACAGTAATGGTTGCATGTATCAAGCGGAGGTATACGAGGGAAGGGGGTGTGAGGGGAGCAATAGTAGGAAGAGTTATGGAGGAGGCATGTAAACGGTGGAGTGGGAAGGAATTGAGGTTTTGTGAAGATATGTCGAGATTATTATTGACAGTGCAACAGGTGGATAACATCAAAGTGAAAAGGTTGGCGAGGGTAGTGAAAGGTCAGGGAATTATGCAAGAGGTAGCCGTGTATCCAACGTATGATTGGGGGGGTAATTTGGAAAGATTTTAGTAAGCTTCAGATACCGGCTAGAGTAAGAATTAGTGTATAGTTTTATCATGGGGATTCTGGCTTCCAAGGAGGTGTTACGTTGTGTGGGGTTTGTGGAAGAGGCTTTTTCAGTTTTGTGGCGATGTTGAAACCATTTCATGTGGTCTTTTGTACCTCCTTGGAGGGGTGAGATCATGGATGGGTGGGGTTATCAGACTGTTGGGGGGGGGTGTCGTTTGCAGTTTTTAAGGGCTTTACTACTAAATGTAAGGGGAGTGCCTAGGGATGTTGGAAGGGCTATAATGTAAATTATAGTGGATTATCTGGACATTTCATGGGGAATGAGGGGTGATAAGAGGATAAAAGCGTTGGTGGCTAGATTCTATAGGACGAAGTGTAGGAATTTGCTGGTTTATGGGGCGTCCTGGGAAAAAAAAGTTTCCCGGAAGGTTATAGGAACCTCATGGTTCCCTTTGTCGGGGTCCCTGAGGATGGACAAAGGAGTGGTCTCCTTATGGGGGGGATGTAAAGGGGGGGGGGGTTGTTTGTTTTTTTCTGGAGCTTATGTAGTGTGTAAGAGGAAGGTAGTGAAAATTAGGTATGGATGGTACGCCACGTTTCACGAGAATGTTTGTCATAGTGAGATGCAAGTGTGGTTTCCAGGGTTACAATTCTAAGCCTGATTGTTATTTTCACTGGTTTTAAAATTTCCTCGATAGCCAGGATACCGAGCCCTTAGGATCTCGTTTAAGTAATTGGATTGGCAAGTTGTTTAAAAAATTACTTTGAGATACGCGTCAGTTCTTTTGGGACTGGCAAATTACAGCAGCCTTATCCTTATTACTTCTCTTGTCTTATGTTTAACTTATTGTCTAATGAAGGTTCTATGTGAAAAAATTTATGTATAGGTTTTGGGTCTATACCATGTTATGGGGTTATACCAACGAAGTCTTGTGGGCAAGATTTTCGGTTTATATACATATGTGGAAGGTTTATGTATGTATAGGGTTTGGGTTTAAACCCTTTAATGTACCAAGGTTTGTTATAAAAATTTGTTTTAGGTTTTTATTATTGTATGTTACATGTTCTGTTTTTTGTAGCAGAATTATTGTATTAGAGGGTTAACATAATAGTAAAATACTGTTTCTCTATTTTTATTGTGCACAAGGAATCTTACGTTCCTTCGAATTCCTATTGGGTTAGGATCTAATGTAACGACCAATACTCTGTACCCTGTCATAGAGGGTATGTTAGAGTTTTGTCTTTTAGTTATGACAGCTTTGGTTAGGGTCTTTTTTTACTTTACTGACACGATACGTGTAGTACATAGTGGTAAAGGTGGTTATGGTTTTAGTTATGTGTGAAAATTTAAACTTTAGTAATCTTGTCGTGATGTACATTTGTATGTTGGTTTTGTTTTAATAGAACATGTCAGGTATTCATTTTATATTGTTAAATTATGTAAAGCTTCATTTTGATGTGTTGTGGGTACAATGGCTTGGCGGCAACTATTAATGACTTATACTTCAGTGAGGTTTGTCTTAGCGTGTATTGTTTGCTATAACAAGGTGTTATAATCCTTGTTCCAGCCGGGAATAACCTGGTACTAGTAGCACAAGATTATTTTGTATTCCTGTACTTATTATGCATCCTTTGTACTTTTGTAAGGTTTAATAAAAATGATTTTCTAGCAACTCTTCAGGCTACTTACATTTTACATTAACCATTACATAGTTAAGTTTTTGCAAGTAGTTTAACGTAATAACTAAACTTCCATACAAATTATAGGCAACTTCAGGCAGCGAGTCGAGTTATGATAGGCTGGGCTGGCAGTTAATTATAATTTTAAATATATATAACCGATTAACACTTTCCCCGGTCGCTGGTGGTGAATTGTGTTACACCTTACGTACATCCCTTCCGCGTATAGAAGGCAACTAGGGTAGGCACCCGTAAAGAGCTAAACTAGTGTTATTCGTTTCTCGGCCTTCTACCTGTACGCAAGTATTAGTGATACTACCATTGGCACTTTCGTGGATTGGGCACCTACTAACAGATTATCTTCAGCTGACTATCACTTATGCTGCCTCTTCATTAAGAGGAGTTCTATTTGAGTTAACGTTTAGTAGCGGGCTCCAGGACGGATAGTGTAATTACAGATTAATCAGTAAATCCTGTCGTCCTTCTTAAATTTACTCTGCCAGAGAGGCTAACTTGTGGAGAATGGGTAAAAAGTTCAGATTTTACCTGTAGGTTAATCGAGTATTTAAGAAAAATTTGGTAGATAATCTCGGGATAAGAAGTCACGACAGTTATTCAAAGACTTAGTAAACTAAATGTAACCATTTATTATACCCAGAGACTTAGATTATCATTACAGAGTGAAGTTAATTATAAAACACTGCAGTTTCGCAAATAACTGGTGTTAGAGATAAACAATTCAAATCATGCCAAGTAACACCGTCGTTGTAACGATTGTTCAGTACAGCAAGGCACAGCTCGTTGCCTTCCTCATTGTCTGGTTGAGGAAGACCCAGTCTGAAAGTAGGAAAATTAATTAGTTGTGGAGTGGTTGTTGATGTCTAAGTTGCTGGGATAAAGCCTTAGTGATTGAAGGGCAATGCATTTTAGACATACCTGCCAGTAACAGACCAGTTTGTGTAGGAAGAAGATATACCAGATAACCACTGCCAGTAGGTAGAGAACTTGTTGCCGCTAGTCCAAGAATCTGCTACATTATCTGAAAGGGTAACGTTCATTTACCTTTCGTAAGTGTATGGTAAAATTATTTAAGAATTAGAAGATTTACTTACAGGCAAGTAGAATGTTAGATACGAAGTTCTGTTCTCTTCTGCTTTCTATACTGATTGCTTGGAAGCCATTTCTAAGGGCAGCACAGTAATTAACAGCGTGTTCCCAAGTGTAAGCAAGTCCACCATCGTGACACCAGGAGAAATGGTAGGCTCGACCATCCTGAATTTCGTCAACCTAAAGAGGAAAGAAAATTAGAGGATGTACTTCTAATATGGAAGTATAGGTAGTAATGATTGAAAGTGCTTACCAGAGGTTTGGCAATAGGGTCGCATCGTGAAGGTGGGAATCGACTAGCGTGTTGGCTGGAAGCGATTTGTGAAGCCTGTTCTGTAGGAGATTGTGAAAATACTTGCAGAGGTATTTGTGGAAATGCTTGTTGTACAGTTTGCTGAAGTTGCAAAGGTATTTGTTGCTGGGGGAATTCTTGTGGAGGGATGAAGAGTGGCTGCTGGGGTAACTGTGGTTGTAGAGGTATTTGTTGGACTGGTGCCGTGTATTGTAGAAATAAATCTTGGGCGGGTTCCTGTGGGAATACGTCTTGAGTCGGTACTTGCTGTGGTGCATGTACTGCCGGAGATGGAGGGAAGGGATTGCGAGACGTTGAAAGTAAGAATGGGTTAGATATGGTAGGGTTTAAGTTACCCCTGCCATCTAAGGCATCGTTGGGAAGAAATGAAGCGTATGCCAGGGTAGGCACTGCTACGACCAGAAGAATAATGCTTGCCATCTGAAAAGAAATTTAATGATGACTTTAGACTTCTGGAAGAATGAATTTGCATTTGGAGTAAAAGTATATAAATGCATCTTACGATACTGAACTAGTGGAATTTGTATCATAAATATATATCACAATATATACTAATTTCGTATAATTCTCAAAATAATAATAATCTAAAAAGAAAAGTCACTTTTGTAAATGTTACCATCGCGACTGTTGAGAGAACACTGATCACCAACTCACAGAACACCACTTTTATACAGGACGCTTTGAACTTGATTGGCTGAGCATTTTAGCAGCAATATTGTCTCCTTCGATTCTAATTGGCTGGAGTACAGTAAGCTGAGAGCTTGTTTAACACTAACACTACGACGGCAACTAACAGACATACCAACCAAGAAATGCTTGTTTTTCATTGTTTATACACGGAGAAATGCATATCTTTTAATACATGAAAAAGCAAAGTTTTATATAATCCCTATTTTAAGTATTCTTGATGGTTGGTGAGAATGTAATATTTAACCTTATAAACGCTCGTACAGTCTTTAAACTAAACTAACTGCACCAAGTTTATCAGAGCCCTGATAATGTAACGTAACTTGAGCAGTATTAACACAACGTTAATTCCATAGTTTACTAAATTTACGGTCAGTCAGCTGCGTGAGGGCTGTTAAGACGACACTTGCGTCAAGAGGCCGATTAACGCAATCTTAAAATATACTGTACATCACATGTTGTTTATATTGTTACGTCAGTAAGGGGAATATAAATTACTTTTTGATGCGTTGAAGTGTACACGTTCTTGCTTAACGATAATACTTTCAAGGTTTAGGTATGTTGAACTGTATTTTCTAAATACAGTTTTAAATAAATTTATACCTGTTTATAAACTGTGCTTTCGTAATATTGTAATACGACCTGTCCTTATGTGGTACAGTTATCATTGATATAGTTTATGAATTGCAGGTGTATATTAATATACCTGGTAAAGGTGTAGATATGTTTAGGTGTGAAATGTCTACGCTTTCGTTCGTGATATATTAATGTCTTGTGACTCTAATGTTAATATACAACAAATGTTTGTAATTATTTATTACTTAAATTACTAACGTCGTCTGGATACGTTAACGGATTAATGTTTAATTAATCATTCTCATTGTCCTCTTCGCTTCCGGGCCGAGTGGACGTGCTGCGCAGGCGCTCCCGATTCAGTTGATTTTCTGCGCAGTTTGCCTGTTTTGAGCAATCAAAATGGCGGACAGACATGGACGCAGGGTGAATACTGTCTGTGTGGAATTAATACGTGGGGCCCTAAGCAGTTCTACCATGCAGGTGCTACTCCCTACGATTATTCGTGATGTGTATGGGATACCCAATGAAGAGCTTTATGGTGTGGCTGTTAACGGAGTTACGAGGATTTTCATCAAATTTATAAATGCTGGGTATACTCAAGCATAGTTGACAAGTACCACGAGAAGAGGATGGCCGTGAATGCAGCAGTGGAGGTACGTCTACATGATGTATCCAGCTATGTGACATACGTAAAGGTCAGGAATGTGCCCTTTGAAGCTACAGAGTATGATGTGGTTGCGGTCTTCCGTCGTTATGGCAAGATTCATGCGGCGGAATTGGGAGTGTGGAAGGAAGGGGCTTATGTGGGACTGCCCGAGGGATCCGTCAATCTGAAGATGACGTTACGGCAATCAATTCCCTCGTGTGTTTTGCATTCGTCGCTCAACCTTTGGGACGAGCGGACGTGAGCTGAGCCTGCCCTCTGCTGTCAGCCGGTGACAACTTGGTTTTCTCAAAATGGCGCAGCAGGCAAGAAGAAGGGTAAACACTGTCGGCATAGAAGTGGTGCGTGGGGCTGTGCATGCCCACTCAGCTCAAGTTTTATTACCTGCCATCATCAGGGACACATACGGCATTGCCAACGAAGAGCTGTATGGTGTAGCCTTGAACGGGGCATATAGAATTTTTGTGAAATTTCTCAATGCAAGTGTATATGAGGACATAGTCGCCAGGTTCCAAGATCTTTGTGTACCAGTGAATCCTGCAGTGACGGTAAGGCTACATGATGTGTCCCGCCATTATACGTGGGTGAAGATAAGAAATGTACCCTTTGAGGCTAATGAGGCAGACCTACGTGCCGTCTTCGAGAAGTTTGGGACTGTTCATATGGCGACATTGGGGAAATGGAAGGAAGGATCGTATTCTGGGATGCCTGAAGGAAGTTTTTCCTTAAAAATGACATTGAGGCATCCTATTCCTTCCTATATTTTCCTAGAAGACTTCAGGACTCAAGTAATGGTGACTTACGCAGGGCAACAACGTACCTGTCGATTATGCGGTGCCTATGATCACATTGCTGCGCAGTGTGTTAACAACAGGGTAACA
>NC_069493.1:17519988-17553018 GCF_026875155.1 Cherax quadricarinatus | reverse complement strand
GGGATTAAACCCCGGGTTTATTCACTGTGAACAAAAGTGTTGCTACTCAGTTAGTATACAAATTTTAATGTTTTTCAGCTTTCATTTTTCCTGAAGTTGTTGCTGTCTTTTTCTTACTATTATTAAAGCATCTACTGTATAGTTCAACATAAAATAGTTTGCAACTTTAGGTGCCACACGATATATTTCATTGCCAATATTTAGTAATATTATATATATATATATATATAATATATATATATATATATATAATATATATATATATATATATTTATATATATAATATATATATATATTTATATATATATTATATATATATATATATTTAATAGCACACTGGCCGATTCCCACCAAGGCAGGGTGGCCCGAAAAAGAAAAACTTTTACCATAATTCACTCCATCACTGTCCAGGCAGAAGGGTGCTTTACACTACAGTTTTTAAACTGCAACATTAACACCCCTCCTTCTGAGTGCAGGCACTGTACTTCCCATCTCCAGGACTCCTAACTTCCAAACTACGAATTCTCTGCATTATATTCACACTACACATTGCCCTCAGACAAGACATCTCCACTGCCTCTAGCCTTCTCCTCGCTGCAACATTCATCACCCATGCTTCATACCCATATAAGAGTGTTGGTAAGACTATACTCTCATACATTCCCCTCTTTGCCTCCAAGGACAACGTTCTTTGTCTCCACAGACTGCTAAGTGCACCACTCACCCGTTTCCCCTCATCAGTTCTATGATTCACCTCATCTTTCATACACCCATCCGCTGACACGTCCACTCCCAAATATCTTAATACATTCACCTCCTCCATGCTCTCTCCCTCCAATCTGATATCCAATCTTTCATCACCTAATCTTTTTATCCTCATAATCTTACTCTTTCCTGTATTCACTTTTAATTTTCTTCTTTTACATACCCTACCAAATTCATCCACCAACCTCTGCAACTTCTCTTCAGAATCTCCCATGAGCACAGTGTCATCAGCAAAGAGCAACTGTGACAACTCCCACTTTATGTGTGATTCTTTATCTTTTAACTCCACGCCTCTTGCCAAGACCCTCGCATTTACTTCTCTTACAACCCTGTAAATATATTAAACACGGTGACATCACACATCCTTGTCTAAGGCCTACTTTTACTGGGATATAATCTCCCTCTTTCCTACATACCCTAACTTGGGCCTCACTATCCTCGTAAAACCTCTTCAATGCTTTCAGTAACCTACCTCCTACACCATACACTTGCAACATCTTCCACGTTGCCCCCCTATCCGCCCTGTCATACGCCTTTCCAAATCCATAAATGCCACAAAGACCTCTTTAGCCTTATCTAAATACTGTTCACTTATATGTTTCACTGTAAACACCTGGTCCACACACCCCCTACCTTTCCTAAAGCCTCCTTGTTCATCTGCTATCCTATTCTCCGTCTTACTCTTAATTCTTTCAATAATAACTCTACCATACACTTTACCAGGTATACTCAACAGACTTATCCCCCAATAATTTTTGCGCTCTCTTTTTTCCTCCTTGCCTTTATACAAAGGAACTATACATGCTGTCTGCCAATCCCTAGGTACCTTACCCTCTTCCATACATTTATTAAATAATAGCCCCAACCACTCCCACCTGCTTTTAACATTTCTATCTTTATCCCATCAATCCCAGCTGCGTTACACCCTTTCATTTTTACCTACTGCCTCATAAACTTCCCCCAACACTCACAACTGACTCTTCCTCACTCCTACAAGATGTTATTCCTCCTTGACCTATACATGAAATCACAGCTTCCCTATCTTCATCAACATTTAACAATTCGTCAAAATATTCCCTCCATCTTCCCAATACCTCTAACTCTCCATTTAATAACTCTCCTCTCATATTTTTGACTGACAAATCCATTTGTTCTCTAGGCTTCCTCAACTTGTTAATCTCACTCCAAAACTTTTTCTTATTGTCAACAAAATTTGATGATAACATCTCACCCACTCTCTCATTTGCTCTCTTTTTACATTGCTTCACCACTCTCTTAACCTCTCTCTTTTTATCCATATACTCTTCCCTCCTTGCATCACTTCTACTTTGTAAAAACTTCTCATATGCTAACTTTTTCTCCCTTCCTACTCTTTACATCATCATTCCACCAATCGCTCTTCTTCCCTCCCGCACCAACTTTCCTGTAACCACAAACTTCTGCTGAACACTCTAACACTATATTTTTAAACCTACCCCATACCTCTTCGACCCCATTGCCTATGCTCTCATTAGCCCATCTATCCTCCAATAGCTGTTTATATCTTACCCTAACTGCCTCCTCTTTTAGTTCATAAACCTTCACCTCTCTCTTCCCTGATGCTTCTATTTTCCTTGTATCCCATCTACCTTTTACTCTCAGTGTAGCTACAACTAAAAAGTGATATATCTGTGGCCCCTCTATAAACATGTACATCCTGAAGTCTACTCAACCGTCTTTTATCTACTAATACATAATCCAACCCTATATCATATTTTGTATAGTTATTTAACTTTTTTTTTTTTAAAATATGTTTTCCCTTTTTAAAAAATCCCTTTTTTATAAAAAGTTAAAATTCAAAGGGTCCCATTATCTTTTTTCACCTGGCCCCCAAAAACTTACCTACCATCCCCTTCCCCAAAAAAGTTTCCCCTATTTTAAAGCATTGGGTCCCCTCCCAAATTACTCTTCATTTGGGTTTTAAAGGCTTCCTATACAATCACTTAACATCCCCCAAAATTTCTTTTTCTCTCTACATTCCTCTCTTCCCCAGGTGTTTCCCACGTTTTTATGCCCCATTTTTCACATCCAACCTTTACTTTAACCCACATAACCCTTTTTTGGAATTTTTTAACATTCTTTTTACTTTTCTCCTTCCAAAAACTGATCCTTAAACTTTATTGCTCCCATTCCTTAGCTCTAATTTCTATCAGATACCCCAGATTTAACCCCTTTATTTCCCCTCCCGAAACTCCCCTACCTTTTCAGCTTTGTTTTGGGTTTTGGGCCAGGCATCAAACTTCTTTTTTTCAAAAACATCGGGCAACCCATCTTTTTTCTTTTCCCCAAACACTACCCCCACGCACTTTAAAGCATCCATTTTTTAAAAAAGGGGCCCCCTTTGCCCTGACAGTGGCGGGGGACTTTTTTCATATTGAAAAATCTTGAATAATGTTAAGGAGCATTTTTTTTGGCCCACAATGTCCTCAGATATCATAATATTTGGAAAGGTTTTTAAAAATTTGCCAACTTTTAATCCCCGGGGCCCCCCCAGTAAAGTACTATGACCAAAATGACGATTTTTTACGGTCTTTTTTTGAGAGTGTTTGACTCTTTGGGCCCTTTTAATCACCACTTTTTTGGAGAAACATAGATTTTAATTCAACTTTGGGTAAATTATGCTTTCAATTTTCCCCAGAAGCCTTCCCATGAAATCCTAACTTTTTCAGAGGTGTTGAACCCCATTGCCCATCTTTACTAGGGTTGGCATCCCTGAGAAAATTTTGTGGGGAAGGGGAAATTACATTTCCCTCTGCCCTTATGCAACATCTTTTAAAAAATTTTGGGGATTTAAAACCCCTCTCTTCGTCCCACCATATCCCCCTTTTGCAGTAAGGGAAAGGATTAAGTGCCACCCAACCCTTTTCAAGTCTTTTTTTAAAAAAAACTTTTGCCCCCTTTAAAAAACCTAAGGAGGGGATTTTTACCTACCCTGTGTTTTTGTTAGTCTTTTATATGCGGGAGGGAACGATTAAATGCCCTTTCATGGGAGCCCAGGAGTTTTAGTGGGAAAAAAAAGTGTAGTAAAGGACAAGATAAAACCAATATTACAAATAGCAATACCATGGGAAAAATAGCAAAAAAAAGGGAAATCCACAAAGGGGAAAATTTTAAAGTGGGTTTTATATTCCCAAAAACAACTGGGGGAGACTCCATTTTTTGGTGCTAGTGGGGATAGGAATAAGAGTGGAAACCCACAGTCGATGGCCCCCAACCCCAAAAACCAAGAGATACAGATACTAAGCAGGAAAAAAAACCCCCCCCCCTAGAAACCAACAATTCACCACCCCGTTGACATTCTTTTTTGCAAATATAAGAGTCTAAAGCCAGAACAAAACAAAAAATACCTTTCCCCGTGGACAGTTGCCGGGGAAAAAAATGAAATTTTTATCGCTTTCACAGAGCCCTAAAAAGGATACTTGGACAAAAAAATATGGACCCCGGTTTTAAAACCCTTATACAGATGCGACAGAGTGAACGGGAAAAAAAGGGGGGGGGTTGGGCCTGAACATTGCAAAAGTCACTTGTTTCCCACAGAATTTGTTTTAATGCCTAAATGTTTGTAGGGGAAGTTTTACCCAGTAAAGACGAAAAACCAAAACCTAGTCATTGTTTTTTTTTTATTTTTTACAAGTCTCCGGGCAACGTCCCAGAAATTTCGGGAAACCCACCTTTTAAAAAATTTTGACCACTGTCGGAAAATTTTTCCAGCCCTGCCCCCAACATTTTGCTTGGGGGATTTCAATTAAGGCCCCCCCCCCCCCCAAAATGGGGAAGGAAATATAGCAAATAATTTTGGGTTGCAGTAATAACCCAGGGGGTTCTGATGAAAATCACACCCCCACACGGCTTTTAAATCCTGCACAAAATTCAATTTAAATGGGGGGGGGGGGGGGGGGGGGGGGGGGGGAAATAATAGGGGCCTACTAGACTGGAGAATACATAGACCTCATTTCACTAAACAAGGATGATTGAAAACAAAAATTTTACCATATCAAAAATAATATACTAGTCAAAACTTAATCGGGGTTTCGGGGCAGTATGAGCGGACCCCCAGACCTACTTAATGAGTTTTAGTCACGGGGGAAGCTTTCACCAAATTCAACTTCAATAACAAAAACATAAAGGGGGGCCCAAAGTAACCAAAGCCCTTTAACTGATAAAAAAAGGGGAAAGATAGACTAAGCAACACGACCCTAACTTACCCCTTTTGGAAACAAAATTAAAAACTTTTGGTGGAAATCGATGTTGACAAGGCTTTTTCCCTCTAAGAAATGGGGAGGAGTTAATGTAAAAAGAAAGGGGGACAGGCGCCCCCTTTACAGTATTAAACCCAGGAACCCAAAGGGGGCCCTGTTACCCCGGGTTTGTAAGGGGAAAACAAAAAAAACACAGCAAAAAAAAGTTTGGGATTTTTATATTATCCTTCCCCAAATATAAAAAACAGAAATATGTCCCACTATGTACAGTGAAAAGTAAGGCACTCCACGGTAAGCAAGGCGGAAATAGAAGACACAAGATAGCAGACCGTGTTTAAACCCAGTTTTGAAGGGGAATGAAAAGGGGCAGACGGAGGGGAAAAAAAGGGGGCGGAAACCCAACTAACCTTACGATTCCCAAAAAACCATCTTCTTTTTGGGGCTAGAACCTGGTCATGGTTTGAACGACGGGGGGGCCCCATCATCAACTTTAGCAACCCGGGTTGGGGATTGGGGGGAGTTTGCCTGTAAAGGGGGGGGTGTGTACTTGCGCCAAATTTTAAAGGTTACATACTTCATTGAGGGCCACACCCCCCCCCCGAAAAAGGCTCAGGATTGGGCTGCCACCCCCCATTTGGAAACCGTGCTGCCATGGCAAAAAATTTTAAGGGGGGACCCCCTTTCCTCCCACCACCCAACTCTTAGATAGAGCTCGCTTTTCTCGTGACCAAAGCGAGACTCAAAAACTTAGGGTGAGACAGCAGTCAGACGGGCCCTAGCATAGGCCCAAGAACAGGCGGCGGTAGCCCGTCCCCTCACAAAAAAAAGGGGGTTACACAAATAACACCCTAACCAAAATAAATAAAAATATTAGCCCTTTTAGAAAAAGGAGTCTCCCAAACCTTTTTCTTTGCCGGCAATATATTTAAGGGAAATATTATAGGGCTGCACCCTTTAGCACCAGCGAAAGGAGCTTTGTTGTGGTTTTTTATGGCTTGGAGATATACTAGGGATTGTGATCACTTTTGATGTGACCCCTGCGATGTCTGGCCCCAAACATCGAAATGTTTCCAAAGCCAGTACCGGGCGCGAGGGTTCTTTTTTAAATGGTAGAGTAACCCCTCTGATGTGGTTTGGAACTTGGCTAAAAAAGTATGTACAGGGGGAACCCCTTCATTCTCGTTTTGTAATGTACTGCCCCAACCCCGACTCACAAGCATCAACCTGAAAATAAAAAAATTTTTTGGAGAAGTCGGAGGACAAGAGAATGGGTTGCAGTACACAAAAATCTTTTTGCTTTTTTAAAAAGCAGTTGTTACATTTCTGAGGTAAATTAAAGGGAACTTTGGGGAACCGGTAAGAGGGGTTTTAAGAGGGGCTACAATACTGAAAAATTCTTAAGAATTTTTGAAAAATCTATATGCCTAGGAAAACTTTGAAGAGTTTTCCCTTTATCATGAGGAACGGTAATTTTTTAATAGAAAAAACCCTTTAGCAAGTTTAGGTGCAATTTTCCCCAATACCTACTTCATGGCCTAAAAAAAGTGATAGGGGCCGGGCCCAAAAGGGAAAGATTTAGAAAAATTTAAAACTTTTTAAATGGGAACTTTTAAAAAGGTTTTTTAAAATGAGCCTTAATTTCTAAGTGGTTTTTACCCCAAGTATCAGACACCCAAAAATATATCTAGGTATGTCCCCGTGCCTTCAAGCCCTTTTAATACCCTGGGGTTAAGTTTCTGGAATAAAGGGGGGGGAAGTTTTCATCCGAAGGGGGGTTAACTGTGTATTGTTTAAATGCCCTCCGGGAAAATTACGAAGGCAGAGTTTCCCTTCGCCTTATCTGTAAAGGTCCCGATAGTACCCTTTAAGGAAAACAAACCCTTGGACACAAAAAATAGCCTTACCCACAAATTTCAATTACGTCACAGACGGGGAAGAGGGTAAGCCCCTGTAATGGTGACCCGTTCACCTTACGGTGTTGTAAATACGAAACCCCTTTTCGCCTTTCTTCACAAGGATGCAGGGTTTAAGCCCAGGGATTTGATAAACTCCTCCACAAAAACCATCTTTAAAAAAAAATTTATTTTCCCTGCTAAAATTTTAACCTTTTTTTTTCAGGTTTTTGCTTGTGGGGGGAGTTTAATTGGTTTAGGGTTTCCCACATCTCATCATGAAAAACCTAACGTACATTTTTTCGGCACACCCCCGAAAAAAATAATGGGGATACAAACTGTAGTAGCCCCTTTAAAAATTTTTTGTTTTTGGGGCTTTCAGTTTCCCCTCCTTTTAAAGGGCTAGGACCCTTAAAGGAGGACAAAATTTTAAAAAAGTTTAATTTTAAAATTTCAGAGATGGGAGTGAAAGAATCAGGTCGTCCTCAGAGGTAGAGGATAAATTCATTACTGGGATTTTAAATTGGGGGGATGAAAAGATTTTAAAATTGATGATGGGGTTTAAATTTTAGTTTTTAAGGTCTTATCAATGGGGGCTACCACATAATTTACATCGTAATCTACTTACAATTGCTTTGGTCCGAAAAATCTAGCTTTAAAGGTGTGGTCAGGTATAGGTTCTTGCCCAACACCTTGTCTCCTGGAGGAAGGAGGGGAAAATTGTGCACTTCTGTCATACCTCTGTTTCTTTCTTGCTTTGAGCTGTCTTTGGGTTTTCCCTTGGCTAAATGTCGTGCCACCTGCAACCCTTTGATGACGGGTTGTGAGTGTTGAGCTAACGTTTCTCCCATCCACCCTTTCTTTGGGGCCCCCAAAAAGAGGGACCCGTACATTGTCCCCAAAAAGATAAAGTCAAACGGACTTTTTACCCTAAAGCTTTTGCCCCCCTTTCTCTCGTATGAGAGCAGAAAAACCAAAGGGTTTGTGATTCTTTCCCAAGTCTGGGGGGAAAAAGTGCAGGGAAAAAAGTTCTCATCATGGTTTTTAATGTTGGGGGAAATTTCTTTCCAAGGGCCTTGGGACTGAGGTTTGATGGGCAGTGGAAAATTTGTGGATTACCCCTTTAATAGTTAAAATTTCCCCAAAAAGGTTTTGGCAGTGAAGTTAGTACCTTGATCACTTTGAATATTTTTTAGGAATGCCCAAAAAAAGAAATGAATTTTTTTTAAAGCTTTGAGAATAGCTTTAGTATTTTTTACTACGCAGGGGGAATTTTTTAGGATATCGGGTTACTTTATCCATAATCGTAAAAAAATATTGTTTTTCCCGCCCTTTGGGGCCTTGGTAGTGGCCCTACAAAATTTTAAAATTTTAAATTGAAAAAGGGGTTTCATCAGAGGTATAGGTTGGAGAGGTGCGGGTTTTAAATTGGAATGCCCCAGGTTTTCCAACTTGTGCCCTTTGGCAACCCCAAATTTTGATTCTTCACATCTTTTTTTAATTTTGGGCCAAAAAATTTTTTTGTGATTTTTTGTAAAAGGTTTTTTTGGAATTCCAAAGTGACCTCCAAATTGCTTATTATGAGTTATATTTAATTTTTGAGGTCTAAATTTGGGGTTGGGAAACCACAAACCCTGTCAGCAATTGCCGGCCTTTTTATCCCCTTTCCTGTCTCAGTGCAGATCAAATAATCTTTTTTAACTTCATACTTGCCCGGATGCCCAAAAGAGGATTTCCCCATGGCTGATTTCAAAAGCGAATTTTTTAAAGAAGGGTCTTTCTTTGGGTTCCCCCCAAAAGGGACAGCCCCTCGGGCGGGAAACCCAGAGAATTGGCAACCCTGAACTGGGAATGGGAAAAGGTTTTGATCGGGGTCTTTTCACTTGATTTACGAGGTTTGGGGCCGGTGTGCCTCAAAAAAACAACGGGTATTCCGAGATCAGGTGAAAAAAGGTTTGGTTTAAACATTCTCTCCAAAAACCCCTTTGGATTTCCCCGGAGTTATGGCCAACCCCGGGGGAAGAATTTTTCATTATAGGTTCAGGACAAAAACAAACAGTAGTAACTTTTTTATTCCCAGTAATAAAAATGCCACCCTTTCAGGGGAAAACCCTTTTGGGGACCCCTACAGTCAATTTCCCCCGGGTAATTTTTTCACTTTTACATAAATTTTATGAAAAGGGAACAGAAATAAGCCCCCCAAAATGCTTAAATTTTAAAACGGAGGAATTAAAGGGGAAGTGTTCTCTAAAAGGGGTAATTTTTCCTTCTCTTACAAGTGAGAAATATGCTCCAGTATCTTTTAAAGGTCTTTTTTTCGGGTTGGGTTTCTGGTTTTCCAAAGGGGGAAATAAGATCGTGAAATTTAAAAAAGGGGCCATACCTTTTTCTATTCTTGGGGGGACATTTTACTAGGGATATTAGAGTTTTTTTCCCAAAAGGGGTTTGGGGGTTTTAGGGGGGGCGTTGGGACGGATGTGCCCTACTTTTTTTACAGAAGAAGAAGGAACGACGGGTTTCCCCCCTTTACTCCCTGCTGATGTTGCAAAGGGTTTGTCTTTCTGGTGGCGTCTCTCTGGTTACGGGTTATCGAGATGCACCATGAGTGTTTGCCTCCCCGCAGGGGGGCCAAATTTGGAAGCTTTGGCTCACCAGGTAAAATTAGTTGGCAAAAGTGGGAACGTTTCCCCCCGGCGGGCCCATTTTCATTCCCCAAGGGGTTGACGATTTTCTGCCCCCCCCCCCCCTCCCAGGCTGTTAAAAAAGAGGGACGGGGACCGCGGAAAAGGAGGGGTTTATTTTCGAAGGTATCACCCAAAACCTGGGCCCCCAATTCAGTGGAAAAAGTCACGACCCCTGCAGAAAGACTCAAACCTTTGGTCCACGGGACTCCGCGGTTATAAATCGAATAAGCTTTTACCAGCTTAAAGGTAGACACACTTGCTTTATACAGCTGGTAAAAGCATTGGTTTGCTGTCTCACAAAGCCCACTGGGGTTTGGGACCAAGCTGCCCTGTTAATTTAAAAGTACGGTATTTGTTGGGTTTCATGTTATGCTCCCCCAAAACTGTGGGTTTTAACTTGATAATCAGAAAAAAATTTAGCGTCATTTAATACCCCGTAAATTCCTGTGCCCCTTTCCCAAAAAATGCTGTTGAACCAACGTGCCCAATGTGTTCGGCCACCTCAAGGCTCGAGCCTGATTTTGAAGCTTTCGAAAAAAAAGTTTTGGGTTTGGCCCCATTGAAACGGGGGAAAAGCGGGACTGTTTTTTTAAACTAAAATTTTTTACAGAATGCGAAACTGCCCCCCCTTTCTCTTTCCCCATCAAATTCTTCCCTTTCGAAGCTCCTTTCCCCAGTTTTCTCAAATTGATTTTTGCCCGCTTTAAGTGCCCAACCCCGCTGAAATTTTCCCCCGAGAAACCCCGCTTTCACTATTTCTGACCATTTTTTCTCCCTAGGTGTATCTCTTCCCCCTGCGGGGAAACCCCAGTGTTTTTGGGCCCCAGCTCTCCCTAGAGGGGGAAATCTGATTTGGCCCTCTCTTCTTCTATAAATTTGTCAGCAATCCCGTGAAACCCCCCCAGTTGGCGCTGTGAGGTGCGTTTGTATTTAAAGCCCAAAGGAACGAGCCCAAATTTTCCAAAAACGCTTTTTGGGACAATTTAGGTAGGTTATGCAAAATATATGCCGACACCAGACGTCGACTCGTCTAGGTTTGGGAAAAAGTTTTTTTCTTTTGCACAGTACCCATTGAGAATTTCCCCCAAAAAAACACGTTAATTTGCAAAAACACGCTTAGCTATGCACAGTAGATTGCCCGAATACGATAAAAAGCAAAAACTGACTGCCCAAAAATTCCCCCACACCAACCCGGCTAGTAACAAAAATGACACGCAAAATTTGTAAAGCAATGCCAGACAGCTACATGTTCTGAAAATTGGGCCGTAAACGAAGCGGCACAAAGAAAAAAGCTAGGGGCGGGCTTTTGAAAAGATACACAATAGCAAGGCTGGGGGGGGCCCCTAAAAGTAACCGACACGCAAAAAATTTTTAAAACGTTTGGCCAAGCTAAAGCAAAAGCCCGACAGCAAGCTGCACAATGTTCCCGCTACGAGCTTTACCCCGGGGGTCAACCCTTTCTTAAGTCCAGCTCCAGCTCTCGGGCAGGCTAACCCATATTACCCCAATTTTCAAAAAGGGGTGTTATCCCCCGGTTTTTATTGGGGGCAAAATAAAAAACAGCAGAAAAATTTTGAATTATTTACCTTCCCCCAATAAGAAAAGCTATATTACACTATGTACAGTGATAAGTACGTTTCACCCCCACGGTAAGCAAGGCAGAAATAAAAGCCACAAGTAGCAGACCTGTTCAACCAGCTCTAGAATGGGGAATTGGGCAAGGGGAGACAGGAGAGTGGTACCCAATAACCTCTGCGATTTCCAAAAAACCCTCTTTTATTGGCTAGAACCCGGCACAAATTGAAAGACGGGGCCCCATATCAAAATCTTACCCCAAACCCGGTTCGCTGGTTGGGGGGGGATAGCCCGTAAAAAAGAGGGGGTTTTTAAAATGCGCCCCAAAAAAAGGTTAGTACTCTTTGAAGCCACAAAAAGGCGACGGAAAAAAAAAAACAGAGCGGCCCAAAAGGGCCCAAAATATTGAAAGCGTAGGGGGGTCACTGGCAGAGAAATAGCAAACATCGAACTTCAGCTGAGGAATCTTATAGGGGTTTAGGGGAAACGCGGGAAAAACCCAAAAAACCCCTAAATGAAATCGAAAGAAACCCAAATTATTTCTTTTTTCCCATGCCAAAAACAAAATCGAGAAAAAAAAGTTTCCCTCCATCCATCAGAAACCATCCCGTTTCACAAACCCCGGGGGAAATGGGGGTTTTAAAAAAACAGGTCGTCCCGTCTGTCTCAACTATTGGTCAGTTCGCCAAAATCCCAGAGCCCCTAGGAAAACAAAAAAAAATGCAGATATAATATATACAGACTTTTTCAAAAGCCTTCGACAAGGGGGTGACCATGGCGTATAGGGGCACAAAAAGGGTGTAAAAAGGGAAAAAACAGGGAAAAATTTGGGGAGGAAAAAAAAAAAAAGGGTTTATAATTTCCCACAAACAGAACACAAAAGAGTAGTAGTCAAAGAGTAAAGTCGAGGCAGCCACGGTGAAAAGCTCTGTTCCCCAAGGCACCGTACCCCGCTCCCATCTTGTTTCTACCTTTATTGGGAAAAGACAAGGATGTCGCCCCCACACCCTGTCTTCCTTTGAATTTTGACACTCGAATCTGCATGGGCAGTTTCTTCTATTTTCCCCGATACTGCAAGGTCCCGGGGACACAACCCAAAACTTTCAGTGGGCTGCAGAATCAATGTGAAGTTCAAAGATGAGGGAAATTTTTAAATTTTCCCCCAGTTTGGTAAACATGAGGAAATTAAAAATTAAACTGAGTATAAAACAAATTAGGCCACAAAATAGAGCGAAACACCTACGTCAAAGACCTGGGAGTGATATGCAGAGGATCTACCTTCAAGGGGCCAAAAACAAATTTTATCAATGCATCTGCTAGGGAAAAAGACAGGATGGATAAAGAGAAACCTTTAAAAATAGGGAAAGCAAAGCCCCTTTATGACACTCTTAGATCACTTGATTATTAGGCTGGAATATTGTGCACACTAACAGCACCTTTCAAGGCAGGTGAAAAAATTTCTGGGCCTAGGGAAAAGTAGAGAACCTTCCAGGCGGCATAAAAGGGGAAAAAAACACCCCAATTTCTGGGAGGCTTTAAGTTTTCCTTTAAAATGTATTTCCCGGAATGCAGGGGGAGGTACATGGTTTTTATACACCCTTTGGAAAAAATCCCCGAGGGGTATTAAAACCCAATTGCACACGAAAATCTTTACAAAAGAAAGAATAAAACATGGCAGGGCGAGGGACTTCCCCCCTTGAAAAAACAGGGGTTTTCACTAGCACGTTAAGAGACTGTAAAATAAGTGTCAGGGGCCCGAAAACTGTTCAACTGCCCCCCAGTATACATAAGGGAGTTTCCCAAAAAACCCTTTGGGAGTCTTCAAGCTGGCCCCCGGACAAGCACCTTTAAAATTGGGGACCCGACCAGCTGGGCTGTTGGGTTTTAGTTGGTTTGCGTGCAGCCCCGCAAAAAACAGCCCGGTTGATCAGGTCTGATCCCCAGGAGGCCTTGGGGCACGATCGGGGCCCCAGGGGCGTTGACCCCGGAACTCTCTCCAGGGAGGGAAATTTCCCCGTGACTCTTTGGGGGTTTTTTCCCTCTGAACCGAGGGCCATTATCCCCTTCATGACTTATTTTCTAAAGAGGAAGTAAAAGCTGAAAATTCAAGGGCATATCGTTTCTCCTTGACCTAAGCCCAAAATGGGGGAGGGCCCATGACATTGTTGCCTTAAAATTTTTTTTCCCTAAACCCCAAAATAAAACCTATTTTGATATAAAATTCAGAAAGGAAAACGATTTAAGGTAGGGGAAAATTTAAATTCTAAAGTTGTTACCAATAAAATAAACAAATTTTGTAGCTTGGAAAGGGGCCCCTTTTTAAAAGTTTGGAAAAAATTTTTTGGGAAAAGGGTTTTTACCCCCAAAAGGGTTAAAAGGGGGGAAACCCCAAAAAAACCCCCTTTTCCCTATAAAAAATTTTTAAGAAATGTTACATATGAAATTTTGCCCAAATTTTCTTGTTTAAATTTGATTTAGGGGGTTTTAAAACACCTTTGGGTACGGAAGAAGAAAGTAAGTTGTGGTAACTGACCCAACCCAATTTGGAAAAATTTTAATGAACTACATGATGTGGTTAACCCTGAACCCCGTTACTATGGACAAGGAAAAATACTTTAGTGGTGAATCATGGGAAACCCCCGTTACTTTTGGACAAGGAAAATACATGATGTGGTGGGCTCATGAACCCTCTGTTACTATGGAAAGGAACTACATGATGAGTGACTCATTTAACCCCCTGTTACTATGGACAAAAGGAAAATACATTTATTTTGGGGATCAGAACCCTCTGTTTTCTATGGACAAGGAACTTTAAAAGATGTGGTGCTCATGAACCCCCTTTTTTCTATGGACAAGGAACTACTTTAGTGGGGACTCTGAACCCCCTGTTTTCTATGGCCCAAAGGAAATAACCCTGATGTGGGGGGATCATTAACCCCCTGTTTTTTATGGAAAGGAAATTCTTTATTGGTTTTTGGGTCATGAACCCTTGTTACTATGGACAAGGGGAAATAAGAATGGGACTCTTTAACCCCCTTTTTAATATGGGAAAGGGGGTTTCATGATGTGGTGAATCATGAAACCCCCCCGTTACTTGGAAAGGAAAATAAAATGATGTGGTGGGGCCCTGAACCCTTTTTACTTTTTGGGCAAGGAAAAACTGATTTTTAGTGAAATCATGAACCCCCGGGTTTCTATGGAAAGGGGAAAATACAGGGTGTGGTGACTCATGAACCCCCCTTTTTACTAGGACAATTTACCTACATGATGTGGTGCTCAGAACCCTCGTTTTCTTGGACAAAAAAAACTAATGATGTAAATGACTATGAAAACCCCCTTTTTACTATGGAACCAAAGGGAAAAATACATGTGGGTGGGCTCATGAAAACCCCTTTTTACTATGGAAAGGAAATACTGATATGGGGACTATGAACCCCCTGTTATATGGAAAGGAAATACATTTATATGGTACTCATGAACCCTTGTTTTCTATGGACAAGGAACTACATGTTTTGGTGAAATCTTTAAACCCCCTGTTACTAAAGGCCCAAAGGAAAAAAAAATGATGTGGTGCTCAGAACCCTTTTGTTACTTTTGGACAAGGAACTACATGATGTAGTGACTCAAGAACCCCCTGTTACTAAGGACAAGGGAAAAAAAATGATGTAAATGAAATCATGAACCCTCTGTTACTATGGACAAGGAACTACATGATGTGGTGATCATGAAACCCCCTGTTTTCTTTTTGGGCCCGGAACTACTGATGTAGTGATCATGAACCCCCTGTTTTTCTATGGCCCAAAGGGAAATAATGATATGGTGACTCATGAAACCCCCGGGACTATGGACAAGGAACTAATGATGTAGTGGGGGGGGGCTCATGAACCCCCTTTTTACTATGGACAAAGGAAAATACATGTGTGGTTTATTTTGAAACCCCTGTTACTATGGACAAGGAAAATACATGATTTTGGTGACTCATGAACCCCTGTTAATATGGACAAGGGGAAATACATGATTTTAGTGGGCTCATGAACCCTCTGTTTTCTATGGACAATGGGCCCCACATGATGTGGTGACTCATGAACCCTCTGTTACTTTTGGACAAGGGAACTTCATGATGTGGTGACCATGAACCCTCTGTTACTATTTGGGCAAGGGGCCTAATGGGTTGGTGACTCATGAACCCCCTGTTTTCTGTTGACAAGGGCCTACATGAAAGTATTATTATTAAAAATCAAAAGAAGCGCTAAGCCCCAAGGGTATACAGCGCTGCAGGGGGAGGGAAGGAAGCGAGGGTTTTTTGGATGGCAGAAGGGGGGGAGGGGATGATCGCAAGGTTACAGAAAAAAGGGGGGGGGGGGGCAGGGGATAGTACAGGGGTAGAGGGTAGCAAAAAGTTTTAAGTAGAAAGGGTGAATTTTATTTAGAAATTTTTGAAGTAAGTCAGTTGTTGTCAAAAAATCAATGAGGGAGTCCCGGAAAGAAAGGTGGGGTCCATCCCGCCCAGGGAAGGGGAAAGGGAAAGAGAGAAATACGGAAGCAAAGACGACGGGCGAGGTAAATTTTGCGTGCTCCCTTTATAAAGTGGGGAATCCAAAGAATGGGCTGATTGATAATGGAGCTTGGGAAAATTTTCACAGAGGGGGAAACAAAGGGGCCCCTCCATGAGATAAACCTGAGTAAGACGAGTATGGCCAATGCGAAGACGGGAGGAGTTTGTCTCCCCCTCGGCACTGGGGATAAGAAAAACGGCCCGTAAAAACCCATACTCGGTTTAAAAAAATTTAAGTTTGTTTCCGAGCATAGTTTGACTTTAAAATTTTTGCCAAAGGGTGTGAGGTGGGAAAATATTGCAGAAAAAAAGTCCCAAAATGGAAAACCTCTATAAGAAAATGGGAGGTCATTTTACTGTGCCGTGCCGGGAGTGTCTGCCTGTTTATTGCCCCGTTTGTCAAATGAACCCGGGACCCAAAAAAAAAAATATCTTTATGCTTGGGAAAGATGCGGGTAGCCAAAGTTGGATTCGGGGGGGACTAAGGGGGGAGGGGTATCAATTTTTGTATAGCCCTGTTTAAAACATAAGGGGGTCGAGACAACCACAAAGTCTGGACAACCACACAGGCATAGATGGGAATGCGGATAAGTGCTTTTAAAAGGGGGCATGCAATTCAGCAGTAAAAATTTCTAGCCAAAGATAGTAAAGGGCCCTTTTAGACGCCCTGTCCGGAAAAAACGCTGCGAATTCCCAGCCCTCAGAAGACTTAGAGCCCTTTGGTACACGGCAATGGCATGAGAAAAGGGAGTGAAAAAAACCCGGGCAAGAAAAAAAGAGTGGGAAAACGACCGTGCCGTTGGGCCCCCTTTTGAGCAAGGGGGGGGAGAAAGAACAACTCGAAAGCTGGAAATTCCCAGGGGGGGGAGGGAAAAAAATGCCCGCTCCCCTCACTAAAAAAAGGGGTTCCCACAAAAAACACCTAAACCTAAATAAATAAAAATATTAGTCTAGATAAAGAAGTTCTGCCAATTTTTTCTTTGCGGCAATATATTTATGGAAATATTTAGGGCTGCAGCCTTAGCACCCAGCGCATGAGCCTTGTGTTGTGGTTTTTTCATGGCTTGGAGATATACTAGAGGATTGTGATCACTTTTGACTGTGACCCCTGCGATGTCTGGCCCACTAAACATCGAAATGCTCCAAAGCCAGAAACCAGCGCGAGGGTTCTTTTTCAATGGTAGAGTAAGCCCTTGATGTGGCTGGAAACTTGGCTGAAAGTATGCTACAGGCTGGAACTCCTCATTCTCGTTTTGTAATAGTACTGCCCCAACCCCAGACTCACAAGCATCAACCTGTAATGAAAAAGGGTTTGGAGAAGTCTGGGGGACAAGAGAAGGGGTGCAGTACACAATAATCTTTTGCTTTATTAAAAGCAGTTGTTACAGTCTGAGGTCCAATTAAAGGGAACTTTGTGACTGGTAAGAGAGGTAAGAGGGGCTACAATATCTGAGAAATTCTTACAGAATCTTCTGTAAAACCCTATCATGCCTGGGAAAAACGTTGAAGAGATTTCCTATCATGAGAACTGGATAATCTTTAATAGCAAAAACTTTAGCAAGTTTAGGTGCAACTTTACCCACTACCTACTTCATGGCCTAGAAAAGTGATAGTGGCCTGGCCAAAGGAAGATTTAGATAAATTAACTGTTAAAGGGGAAAATCTTAAAGGTCTCAAAAAGAGCCTTAAGTCTAAGTAGGTGTTGATCCCAAGTATCAGACACCACAACAATATCATCTAGGTATGCTACCGTGCCTTCAAGTCCTTTAATAGCCTGATGGATAAGTTTCTGGAATGAAGAGGGGGAAGTTTTCATTCCGAAGGGGGTAACTGTGTATTGATAATGACCCCCGGGAATTTACGAAGGCAGAGTTTCCTTTCGCCTTATCGTAAAGGTACCTGTGTGCCTTTAAGGAGATCAAACCCTTGGACACAAAAATAGCCTTACCCACAAAGTCAATTAGTCATCCGACGAGGAAGAGGGTAAGCCCCCTGTAATGGTGACCTCGGTCACCTTAAAGGTTTGTCTGTACACATACGAAACCCCCTATCAGCCATCTTCACAAGGATGCAGGTTAAGCCCAAAGGACTAGATGACTCCTCCACTAAACCATGCTTTAACAAAAATTCTACTTCCTGCTGAAGTAACCTTTGCTTTTCAGGATTAGCTCTGTGGGGGGAGTTTAATTGGTTTAGAGTTTCCCACATCTACATCATGATAACCTAACGTACATTTTTTCGGCACATCCGAAAAAATATAGGATATGAACTGTAGTAGCTCCGTTAAATTTATTGCTTGGCTTTCAGATAAATCCCCCCATTAAAGGGCTAGGATCCTTGAGGAGGACAGAATTTGAAAGTTTAATATTAATTTCAGAGATAGAGTGCAAAGAACCCAGAGTCGTCCTCAGAGGTAGAGGACAGATTAAATTACTGGGACTTTATTGGGTGTATGAAAAGACTTTAATTGATTGATGTGGTAAATTTTAGTTTTTAAGGTCTTATCAAGGGGGAGCTACCACATAATTTACATCAGATAATCTACTTACAATTGCTTTAGGTCCCGTAAATCTAGCTTTCAAGGGTGGTCAGGTATAGGTTCTTGCCCCAAAACACCTTGTCTCCTGGATGGAAGGAGCGGAATTGTGCACTTCTGTCATACCTCTGTTTCATCTTGCTTTGAGCTGTCTTTAGGTTATCCTTGGCTAACTGACGTGCCACCTGAAACCCTTGAAGACGGGTTGTAGAGTGTGAGCTAACGTCTTCTCCCATCCATCCTTCTTTGAGCACCCGAAGAGGACCTCGTACATTGTGCCAAAGATCAGCTCAAACGGACTATACCCTGAAAACTCTTGCACCGTCTCTCGTACTGAGAAACAGCAACAAAGGTTTGTGATTCATCCCAGTCTGTAGGAAAGTGCATGCAAAAAGTTCTCATCATTGTTTTTAATGTTGGTGGAATCTTTCCAAGGGCCTTGGGACCTGAGGATGATAGGCAGTGGATAAATTGTGGATTATCCCTAACCTAGTTTAAAACTTCCCTAAATGCTTTGGCAGTAAGTTAGTACCTTGATCACTTTGAATAGTTTTAGGAATGCCAAAAAAAAGAAATGAATTTTGTTAAAACTTGAGAATAGCTTTAGTATTAATACTACGCATGGGAATTGTTCAGGATATCTGGTTACTTTATCCATAATCGTAAATAAATATTGATTTTCCCGACTTTGTCCTTGGTAGTGGACATACACAATTTATAATTAAATTGCAAAAGGGTTCTCATCAGCAGGTATAGGTTGGAGAGGTGCAGGTTTATGGAATGTCCAGGTTTTCCAACTTGCTGACTTCTCGCAACACTATATTGATTCTTCACATCTTTCTTACTTTTGTCCAATAAATTCTTTTGTGATTCTGTACAAGGTTTTTTGTATTCCTAAGTGACCTCCTATTGCTTATTATGAGCTATATTTAATATTGAGGTCTAAACTTGGGTTGAACCACTAACCTGTCAGCAATTGCCGGCAGACTTCTTATCTCTTCCTGTCTCAGTGCAGATCAAATAATCTTTTTTAACTTCATACTTGACGAGATGACCAAAGAGGATTTACCCATGGCTGACTCAAAAGCGCAATTTTGTAAGAAGGGTCTTTCGTTGTTCTCCGGAAGGACAGTCCCTCGGGCATGGAACCAGAGACATCTGGCAATCCTGAACTGGGAATAGGAAAGCTTTGATCGGGGTCTGTTCACTTGATTTACGAGGCTTCGGCCGGTGTGCCTCATAAAAACAACGTGGCTATTCCGAGATCAGAGTAGTCCAAGGATTGGTCAAACATTCTCTACCAGACAACTTTGGATGTTGCCCGAGTTATGGCCAACACCGGAGGAAGAATTATCATTATAGGTTCAGGACACGAACTAACAGTAGTAACGTTTTTGTATTACCCAGTAATAACAATGCCATCCTTTCATGGGAATCCTTTTGAGGACACCTACAGTCAAGTTACCCCGTGTAATATTTGCACTGTTACATAAATTGTATGCAAAGGAACAGAAATATAGTCCCTCCAAATGCTTCCAATAAAACAGAGGAATTCAAGGAAGTGTTCTCTGAGTGTAATATTCCTTCTCTTACAAGTGAGCATATGCTCCAGTATCTCTAAAGGTCTTTAACTTCAGGTTGTTCTGAGTTTTCCGGAAGGGAAATAAGACTCGTGCAATACTAAAGGGGCCATACCTTTTTCTACTTCTCTAGGGGGACATGTTACTAGGGATATTAGAGATTTTCCCAAATGGGTTGGGGTTTTATGGGGCAGTTGGGACGGATGTGACCTACTTTGTTTACAGAAGAAGAAGGCAGACGACAGGTTTGCCCTACTCCCTGCTGATGTTGCAAATGGTGTCGTCTGGTGGCGTCTCTCTGGATACTGTTATCGAGATGCACCATGAGTCGTTTGCCTCTCGACAGGTGGGACAAAGTGAGAAGCGTTGGCTCACCAGGTGACTTAGTTGGCTGAAGTAGACGTTTCGCCTCGGCTGGCCACTTCATTCTCCAAGGTTGACGATCTTCTGCTCATGCCAGGCTGTTGAAAAAGAGAGACGGGGACCGTCGGACAGGAGCGGTTAGTTTCGAAGGTATCAGCCAAACCTGGAGCCTCATGCAGTGGTTAATTAAGTCACGATCCTGCAGAAAGACTCGACTATGGTCCACAGGACTCCGCTGGTTATCAATCAGAATAAGCTGTACCAGCTAATCAAGGTAGACACACTTGCTTTATACAGCTGGTAAAAGCATTGGTTTGCTGTCTCACAAAGTCCACTAGGATTGGACCAAGCTGCCACTGCTTAATTTAAAAGTTACGTGTATTTGTCTGTTTACATGTCTATGCTCCAACACTGTGTCTTCACACTTGATAATCAGAAAAAATTCAGCGTCATTTAATACCGTCGTATATTCCTGTGCCTTACCCAATAATGCTGTATGAACCAACGATGCCCAATGCTGTTCGGCCACCTCAAGGCTCGAGCCTGATTTGTGAAGCTTTCGAAAAAATTGTTTTGGTATCGGCTCATTGAGCGGGGAAAAGCTGGTACTGCTTTTTGTATCTAAAATATTTACAGAATGCGAAACATGCCCTCCCTTTCTCTTTCCTATCAAATTCTTCCTGCGAATGCTCCTGTTCCTAGTTTGCTCAAATTGATTTTTGCAGCTTCAAGTGCCAACCACGCTGATTCACCCTGAGAAACCAGCTGCACTATTACTGACCATTTTTGCTCCGATAGGTGTATCTCTTCTCTGCGGAGAAACCACAGTAAGTTTTTGCCCTAGCTCTCGTAGAGGGTGGAGTCTGATGTGGCCATCTCTTCTTCTATAAGTTTGTCAGCAATCCAGTGAACACTCGCTCACTCAGTTGCGCAGCTGTGAGAAGTGCGTTTGTATTTAATGCCAATGGAACGAGCCAATTTGCCAACAAACGCTTTGTGGGACAATTTAGGTAGGTTATGCAAGTATATGCCGACACCAGACGTCGACTCGTCTAGGTTGGCATAAGTTATTCGTATGCACAGTACGATTGAGAATTACCCCAACGTAACACGTTAATTTGCAGAGAACACGCTTAGCTATGCACAGTACGATTGCAGAATACGCATACAAGCAAAGCTGACTGCAAAATTCCTCCACACAACAGGCTAGTAACAAAAACTGACACGCAAAATTTGTAAAGCAATGCCAGACAGCTACATGTTCTAGAAGATTGACCGTAAGCGAAGCGCGCACACGAAACAAGCTAGTAGCGGGCTTGTGAACGATCACACAATAGCAAGGACTGGGGGGGGGACTGCCATAACAGTAACACGACACGCAAAAATTTGTAAGCGTAGGCCAAGCTAATGCAATGCCAGACAGCAAGCTGCACAATGTTCTGCTACGAGCTTCACCCTGAGCTCAACCGTTTCTCTAAGTCCAGCTACCAGCTCTCGACAGGCTAACCCATATTACTCCATATTACAAAATGGCCTGTTATCCCGGTTGTTATTGGAGCAAAATAAAACACAGCAGAAAGTTTAGACTTATATTACCTTCACCAATAGAGACAGCTATATATACACTATGTACAGTGATAAGTACGTTGCACCTCCACGGTAAGCAAGGCAGAAATAAAAGCCACAAGATAGCAGACCTGATACAACCAGCTCTAGAATGAGGAATAATGACAAGGCAGACAGGAGAGTGGTACCCAATAACCTCTGCGATGCCAAAACCATCTTTTATTGGCTAGAACCTGGTCACAAGTTGAACGACGGGGACCCCATCATCAACTCTTAGCAACCTGGTTCGCTGGTTGGGGGAGATAGCCTGTAAATGAGGTGTGTAACATGCGCCGAATAAAGGTTACGTACTCTTTGATGCCACAACAGGCGACGGAAAAAAAGAAAACAGAGCGGCTCTAAAAGAGGCAATATATTGAAAGCGTAGGGAGTCACTGGTCAGAGAACATAGCAAACATCGAACTTCAGCTAGAGGAATCTTATAGAGTCAGGGAATCGCGGGAGAACCTAAAAGCCATAAATGAAATCGAAAGAAACCCAAATTATTTCTTTTCCTATGCCAAAATCAAAGTCGAGAAAAAAACGTCCATCCATCCATCTAGAAACCATCAGTTACACAACCCAGGGCACATGGGTTTTAAAAAGAACAGGTCGCTCTGTCTGTCTCAACTATTGGTCAGTCGACAAAGTCCTAGAGCACTAGGAAGACAAAAAAGAATGCAGATATAATATATACAGCACTTTGCAAAAGCCTTCGACAAGCGTGCGTGACCATGGCGTATAGCGCACAAATGGTGTGCTAAAGGAATAACAGGAAAAGTTGTGGTGATGGAATTATATATATAATATATTTTTTATATATATATATTATAAGATATTATATTTTTTATTTCCTCACAAACAGAACTACAAAGAGAGTAGTAGTCAAAGAGTAAAGTCGAGGCAGCCACGGTGAAAAGCTCTGTTCGCAAGGCACCAGTACCTCGCTCCCATCTTGTTTCTATCCTATATCTGGAATAGACATGGATGTCAGCCCACTAGCACCGTGTCTTCCTTTGAATTAGACACTCGAATCTGCATGACAGTCTCTTCTATTGCAGATACTGCAAGGCTCCAGGGGACACAACCAATCTTTCAGTGGGCTGCAGAATACAATGTGAAGTTCACGTATGAGGAAATTCAATTACTCAGTTATGGTACAACATGAGGAAATTAACTTAATCTGAGTATAAAACAAATTATGGCCACAAAATAGAGCGAAACACCTACGTCAAAGACCTGTGAGTGATCATGTCAGAGGATCTCACCTTCAAGGACCAATAACAATTGATCAATCGCATCTGCTAGAAAATGACAGGATGGATAATGAGACCTTCAAAACTAGGAATGCAAAGCCATGATGACACTCTTCAGATCACTTGATCATTAGGCTGGAACTATTGCTGCACACTAACAGCACCTTTCAAGGCAGGTGAAAAATTGCTGGACCTAGGAAAATGTAGAGAACCTTCCAGGCGGCATAAAGGAGATAAAACACCCCAATTACTGGGAGCGCTTGAAGTTTCCTTGACCTGTATTCCCAGGAATGCAGGCGGGAGAGTACATGATTATATACACTTGGAAAATCCCTAGAGGACTAGTACCGAACTTGCACACGAAAATCATCACAAACGAAAGCAATAAGCATGGCAGACGAGCAACATTCCCCCATTGAAAAGCAGGGGTGTCACTAGCACGTTAAGAGACTGTACAATAAGTGTCAGGGGCCCGAGACTGTTCAACTGCCTCCCAGTATACATAAGGGAGATTACCAATGGACCACTGGCAGTCTTCAAGCTGGCACTGGACAAGCACCTAAAGTTGGTACCTGACCAGCTGGGCTGTGGCTCATACGTTGGTTTGCGTGCAGCCAGCAGTAACAGCCTGGTTGATCAGGCTCTGATCCACCAGGAGGCCTGGTCACAGATCGGGCCGCAGGGGCGTTGACCCCCGGAACTCTCTCCAGGTAGGGAAATTTCCAGTGACTCTTTGGGGTTTTTACCCTCTGAACCAGAGGTCCATTATCCATCCTTCATGACTTATTTACTAATGAGGAAGTAAATGCTGAGATTCAGTCATATCAGTTTCTCCTTGACCTAAGACCCAAACTCGAGGAGACCCATGACATAGTTGCTTAAAATTTTATTCATAAACCAACATAAAACCTATTTTGATACTAAAATTCAGATGAGACGATTTAAGGTAGGGGATTAAGTTCTAATGTTGTTACCAATAAAATCAAACAAATTATTAGTAGCTTGGAAAGGCCCTTATAAAGTTTGGAAAAATTTGTGGGAAAGGTTGATTACCCTCATAGAGGTAAAGGGGGAAGCCCAACAAAAAAAAAAGCCCTTTCCCATATAAAATTCTTACGAAATGTTACATATGAAGTTTTGTCCAATTGTCTTCGTTAACTTTGATATAGTTTTACACACCTTTGGATACGGAACTGAAGCATGTAAGTTGTGCGTAACTGACACCAACTAATTTGAGATGGTAATGAACTACATGATGTGGTTACACATGAACCCTCTGTTACTATGGACAAGGAACTACATGATGTGGTGACTCATGAACCCTCTGTTACTATGGACAAGGAACTACATGATGTGGTGACTCATGAACCCTCTGTTACTATGGACAAGGAACTACATGATGTGGTGACTCATGAACCCTCTGTTACTATGGACAAGGAACTACATGATTGGTGATCAGAACCCTCTAGTTTACTATGGACAAGGAACTTAAATGATGTGGTGCTCATGAACCTCTGTTACTATGGACAAGGAACTACTTGAGTGGTGACTCTGAACCCTCTGTTTACTATGGCCAAGGAATACATGATGTGGGGTGATCATTAACCCTCTGTTACTATGGAAAGGAATACATGATGTTGTGATCATGAACCCTCTGTTACTATGGACAAGGGAACTACAGAATGGTGACTCATGAACCCTCTGTTACTATGACAAGAACTTACATGATGTGGTGAACTCATGACCCTCTGTTACTTGGAAAGGAACTACATGATGTGGTGGGACCATGAACCTCTGTTACTTGGACAAGGAATACATGATTGTTAGTGAACTCATGAACCTCGGTTACTATGGAAAGGAAACTACAGGATGTGGTGACTCATGAACCCTCTGTTACTAGGACATTGACCTACATGATGTGGTGACTCAGTACCTCTGTTACTTGGACAAAGGAACTAATGATGTAGTGACTCATGCAACCCTCTGTTACTATGGAACCAAGGAAACTACATGATGGGTGGACTCATGAAACCCTTGTTACTATGGACAAGGAGGAATACTGATATGGTGACTCATGAACCCTCTGTTACTATGGACAAGGAACTACATGATGTGGTGACTCATGAACCCTTGTTACTATGGACAAGGAACTACATGATGTGGTGACTCATGAACCCTCTGTTACTATGGACAAGGAACTACATGATGTGGTGACTCATGAACCCTCTGTTACTATGGACAAGGAACTACATGATGTAGTGACTCATGAACCCTCTGTTACTATGGACAAGGAACTACATGATGTAGTGACTCATGAACCCTCTGTTACTATGGACAAGGAACTACATGATGTGGTGACTCATGAACCCTCTGTTACTATGGACAAGGAACTACATGATGTAGTGACTCATGAACCTCTGTTTTACTATGGCCAAGGAACTAATGATATGGTGACTCATGAACCCTCAGGTACTATGGACAAGGAACTACATGATGTAGTGGGGGGGGGGGGAGACTCATGAACCCTCTGTTACTATGGACAAGGAACTACATGATGTGGTGACTCATGAACCCTCTGTTACTATGGACAAGGAACTACATGATATGGTGACTCATGAACCCTCTGTTACTATGGACAAGGAACTACATGATGTAGTGACTCATGAACCCTCTGTTACTATGGACAAGGAACTACATGATGTGGTGACTCATGAACCCTCTGTTACTATGGACAAGGAACTTCATGATGTGGTGACTCATGAACCCTCTGTTACTATGGACAAGGAACTACATGATGTGGTGACTCATGAACCCTCTGTTACTGTTGACAAGACCTACATGATGTATTATTATTATAATCAAAAGAAGCGCTAAGCACAAGGGCTATACAGCGCTGCAGGGGTAGGGAAGGAAGCGAGGGTATTTGGATGGCAGAAGGGGAGGAGGGAGATGATCGCAAGGTTACAGAAACAGGGGGGGCGGGGGCGGGCAGGGGATAGTACAGGGGTAGAGGGTAGCAACAGATTGAAGTAGAAAGGGCTGAATTGTATTCAGAATTTGTGAAGTAAGTCAGTTGTTGTCAAAAGTCAATGAGGAGTCGGAATGAAAGGTGGAGTCCATCCAGCCGAGGAAGGAAGGTAAAGAGAGAGTATCGGAAGCAAAGACGACGACAGAGGTAAATTCTGCGTGCTCGTTGATAAAGTGGGCAATCCAACAGAATGTGGCTGATTGATAATGGAGCTTGACAATTCTCACAGAGAGGAGCAGGACGCCTCTCCATGAGATATCCATGAGTAAGACGAGTATGGCCAATGCGAAGACGGGAGAGAGTAGTCTCCCAACCTCGACACTGGTGATAAGAAGACGGCCAGTAACCTATACTCGGTTTAATAGATTGAAGTTTGTTGCCGAGCATAGTAGACTAACATTGTTGCCAACGGGTGTGAAGGTGGGAAGATATTGCAGCAAAATAGTCCGAAAATGGAATACCTCTATAAGAAACTGGTAGGTCATGTACTGCTGACCGTGCAGCAGTGTCTGCCTGTTCATTGCCCTGTTTGTCAACATGACCAGGGACCCAACAAAAAACAATATCTTTATGCTTGGTAAAGATGCGGTGTAGCCAAAGTTGGATACGGAGGACTAAGGGGTGAGGTGTATCAAATTTTTGTATAGCCTGTAAAGCACTAAGGGAGTCTGAGACAACCACAAAGTCTGAGACAACCACACAGGCATAGATGCAATGCGGATAAGTGCTGTAAGGATGGCATGCAATTCAGCAGTAAAAATACTAGCCAAAGATAGTAAATGCCCTTGTACGACGCTGTCCGGAAACACTGCTGCGAATCCTACGCCATCAGAAGACTTAGAGCCATCTGTGTACACGGCAATGGCATGAGAATGAGAGTGAAACCGGTCAAGAAAAAGAGAGTGGGAAGCGACCGTAGACAGTTGGGCTTTCGAGCAAGGGAGGGAGAAAGAACAGACTCGAACAGCTGGAACTTCCCAGGGGGGTAGGGAAAAGTGAGATGCTACATGTACATAAAAAGGTGGTAGTTGAAGAGAAGACAAGAGTGAATGAAGGCGAAGACAGAAGGGACAGAGTAAACAGGGGCGGCGAACAAATAAAGAATGTCTACTAATATCAGTGACCACTCTATAAATGGAAGGATTGCGGAGATCATGAGAGCGTACATAGTAGCGCAGGCAATGGGCATCACGGCGATCAGATAAAGATGGAACGTTCGCTTCTGTATAGAGGCTCTCGACAAGGGAAGAGCGAAAAGCACCAAGGCAAAAACGTAATCCTTGGTGATGAATGGGGTTAAGGCTAGAGAGAGTAGCAGGAGATGCCGCTGAATAGATCTGGTCACCATAATCAAGTTTCGATAAAATAAGGGTGGAATGTAGGCAGAGGAGGGTTCGACGATCAGCTCCCCATGAAAGATGAGCAAGGGTTTTAAGAAGGTTCAGCCGGCTGTGACAAGTTGCCTTCAGAGAGGTAATGTGAGGTTTCCAGGATAACCTACGATCAAAGAGGAGGCCCAGAAACTTGACTGTATCACGTTCAGGGATACGGGAGCCATAAAGGTACAAAGGATGATCGGAGATGACAGAGCGTCTAGTGAAAGTAATTTGGTGGGTTTTAGTGCTGGAAAATGTAAACCCACGTGTGGTGGCCCAATTGGAAACACGGTCGACTGCATGTTGGAGAGAAACTGTAATGAGGTGACAGTCAGCGCCTGCACAGGCAATAGTGAAGTCATCAACATAGAGTAATGACCAAATATTTGATGGAAGACTAGAGGCCAAATCATTAATAGCAAGGAGAAAAAGTGTTGTGCTCAGAACACATCCTGGGGACACCTTCAGCTTGGATAAAGTCCGGGGAGAGCACATTATTAACCCGAACACGGAAATGCCTGTCAGTTAAAAAGTTCTTAAGGAAGGATGGTAGATTGCCTCGAAGGCCTAAGGAGTGGGCTTGGGCTAAAATATTATACCTCCAAGTTGTGTCATATGCCTTCTCAAGGTCAAAAAATATGGCAATAACTGAGTGGTTATTCGCAAAGGCATTACGAACATACGTATCCAAGCGTAGTAAGGGGTCTATGGTAGAACGTCCCTTACGAAAGCCATATTGATGAGTGGAGAGACTGTTATGTGTCTCTAAATACCACACTAAACGTCTATTTACTAGGCGTTCCATTACTTTGCAAACTGCACTGGTAAGAGCAATAGGACGATAGTGGGAGGTTTCATGTCCCGTAGTGCCTGGTTTGCAGAATAGGAGATCAATGGCGGATTTCCACAGCTGTGGAAGAACTCCTTGTGACCAAATAAGATTGTAAAGGCATAATATGAATGTCGTCGGGCCCAGCTGCCGATGATCGGCAAGCTGAGAGTGTTGCCTCCAGTTCTTGAAGTGTAAAAGGCACGTTATACTGTTCTTCTCTGAGAGAAGAAAAGTCCAAGGGTGCTAACTCTCTGGCAGACTTTGAGGAAAGAAATGAGGGGCATAGATGGAGTCCCTGAGAAATACGGACCAGATGATTGCCAATTTCATTGGCAACATCTAGTGGGTTTGCTATATCAACACCGGCAACCCGCAGAACAGGACCCGGGTCAGGAGAATATTTACCACTCAGTTTTCGTACTTTTTTCCAGACTGCACTCATAGAGGAAGCAGAGGTGATGGTGGAAACATAATCTCGCCAGCAAGTGTGTTTAGCGTCACGGATGACACGGCGAGCGATCGCACGCTTCTGTTTAAAATCAAGGAGTCTCTCTGTGGTTCTATTGTACCGGTACCTGCCCGATGCAGCGCGTTTCAAACGTACTGCACGAGCACAAGCAGGAGACCACCAAGGCACGCATTTCTGAGAATGCCTGCCCGAAGTTTGGGGTATAGAATGAGAAGCTGCGCTTAAAACAGAGGACGAGAAGAGGTGTAAAAGCTCATCGATGGAGGACGAAGAAGGAATCTCTCTAAAAACAGTTAGGTGTGAGTAAAGGTTCCAATTTGCCCGATCAAGTTGCCAGCGTGGGATGCGAAGAGGTGGTGAATATGAAGGAGAAGTAAGAATGATTGGGAAATGATCGCTGTCATGTAAGTCCGGGAGAACAGATCAAATGAAGTCTAATGCAGTGGAGGAAGAGCAGACTGAGAGATCGATGTAAGAGAGAGTATGAGTCCGAGGATCAAAATGGGCGTGCGTACCTGTATTTAAAACATGGAGGGGGTGGGTGGCAAGAAAAGCCTCTAACTGAATTCCACGGGAATCACAGTGAGACCCCCCCCCAGAGGAAATGGTGGGCATTAAAATCACCAAGTAACAGAATCGGTGGCGGTAATGACGAAACAAGAAAGGCAATATCCAGAATAGATAATGCCCGAGAAGGTGAGAGATATAAAGAACAGAGTGTATACCACCTATGCAAGTGGATACAGGCTGCTGTGTAGTGCAGTGAAGTATGAACAAATAGCTGATGGTACGGAATATCAGTGCGTAGAAGAAGGGCACTTTCATTAAAGGTCCCATCAGGAAAAGAATCTGAAGAATACAATAAATTATAGCCTGAGATGGGAGAGATAACAGCAGAGTGTAATTTTGGTTCCTGTAAGCAAACACCAACAGGGGCAAACTGGGAGAGTAACATCTGAAGCTCACTCCGATTACCCCTGAGGCTGCGTATATTCCACTGTAAATAGGCCATGATTGGCAATGATAAAGATACTTGAAATCCGCAGGTAAGGGTTCCTACAGACTAGAGGGGTTAGAAAAGTCCACATGCAGAGGCAGTGGAAAACGTTCAAGCAGCGAAGGAATGGTGCGCTGTGAAGAAAGGAGTTGCGCAGATGGAGGAGAGGAGAGAGAAGGAACAGAGGGTGGATCAGTGTCCATTGATGGTTTGGTCTCTGCAATATATTCAGAGATTGCTTCAAGTGTTTCGGAATTCAGAGACGTCGTATGGGAGACAATATTGGAAATGGTAGGGGGAGGATGAGTAAAGATTGGAACTGTATTGGACTGTACCATGGTAAGGGGGGTCGAAAGGGTGGAGGGAACTGGAGAAGCGTGGAAGGGGATAGAAGAGGCAGAAATCTGGGAGGTGGCAGAAGAGGAAGAAACCTGGGAGGGAACAGGGGAGGAAGGTACAGTACGAGGAGGAGGGTGAACCTCTACACTTGTAACAGAGCCAGTGAGAGGGGGAGAACCAGGGACAGAGACAGGGAGGGTAAAATGAGGAGGTGGAACATGGGTAGGAGGTGTTAACGAACCTTTTTTTGACTTTTGAGAAATAGAGAGACGATTGGGAGGAGGTGTCGTACGAGGTCTCGTCGATACTGAGGCTTGTGAGAGAGAACTCGAAGAAGCGAGATTAGACTGAGGCGTTGAAGTAGGGACGTCTGAGCCGAGGACAGCAAAAGGATTAGATACAGGATGACTATGGGAGAGGTAACCACAGAGGTGGGTGTAGAAGATCGGATACCAGAAGTGGGGGGACGTTTTGAAACACGGGAATAAGAAACACGTGGGAGTCTCCGTTGGAGGCAGAGATGAGAAACTGCCATGGCATAAGGGAGACCTTCTGTCTCTTTGAGGTAACGGATTTCCCGCTCGTTTAAATAGACTTGACAATGGCGAGAGTATGAAGGGTGAGCCTCATGACAGTTAAGGCAAGAGGGAGATCGATTGCAAGACATATTAGAATGGTCATCGGCACCACAGACTGGGCATTCGGCGATAGATCTGCAATATTTTGCTGGATGGCCAAATCGCCAGCAATTTCTACACTGTTGTGGTGTAGGATCACCTTTCGAACTTGTAACCGATGTCCTGCTATATAAACTGAGGATGGGAGTTCTCGGCTGTCAAAAGTTAAACGAGCCACATTGCTAGGGTATCGTCTTCACCCGCGGGCAGGAAGAACGTAAGTGTCTACCTTGAGGATTGGGAGATCTTGGAGTTCCAGCTGTTCAAGAATGTCAGTGCCACATGTCTGGAAATTTTGTTGAACTATGGTATGGGGCAGAATGACGGTACCACTACAAGAATTGAGGGAATGATGTTTTTCAAGAGTGACAGGAACAGTATCGATATGGGAAAGACGAGAGAGCTCATGAGCCTGGGTAAGATAAGATAAGAGAGATAAGATTTCGTTCGGATTTTTAACCCCGGAGGGTTAGCCACCCAGGATAACCCAAGAAAGTCAGTGCGTCATCGAGGACTGTCTAACTTATTTCCATTGGGGTCCTTAATCTTGTCCCCCAGGATGCGACCCACACCAGTCGACTAACACCCAGGTACCTATTTGCTGCTAGGTGAACAGGACAATAGGTGTAAGGAAACGTGTCGAAATGTTTCCACCCGCCGGGAATCGAACCCGGGCCCTCCGTGTGTGAAGCGGGAGCTTTAGCCACCAGACCACCAGGCCACCATAGCATTCTGTATGGTAATGATGAGCATACCGCTCTTAAGAGCATGAAAAGAAATATATTTACCAACATGGCGTAGGAGTGCCTTGCCAATACTATGGTCAAAAAGATAGGCAGTAGAGGAAGTCGGTCGTAAAGTGAAGAATTTAGTCCATTGTTCAGTCTGAAACTGAGCGTGGAAAGGTAGTGAAGGACGTGTCGATCGTTTCTGAGAAGAACGAGAAGGTGGAGAAGTATCATCAGCAGGTAATTGTCGTTGGCGTTTAGGCGTGGGACCAGAGTTGGTCCGACGTGGAACGGGTCGGCGATTTGAAAATTGCCACACCATAGAGGGAGAGGTCGGAATCATAGTCAGAGGAGAGCGAAGGTCCGATAAATCAAAGGAGTCAGTCGAGGCCTCAGTACCTGAAGCGGGTGAGGAAACAGCACCGGCAATAGGTACAGAGGCATGAGGAGTGTCTGAAGAGTGGTCCAAAGACAAGGCAGGGTCAGAACGGGGTGCGGTATCAAGAAGGGACCCGGGGGTAGTAGGTTCATGGACTAGGGCTGCCATGGTTAGGTTACTTCTTTCTTTTTGTTTTTAAGAAAAAAAAAAGAAAGAAGAAAAGAAAATAAAAATAAAAAAAGAATAAAAAAAGAAGGGACCGGAGAGGGATAGTTCCTAGGAGGAATGAAAGGGCCAGAAATCTCCCTCCACGCCCAAGAGGACCTCAGCACCACAAGTAGCGCAGATGCAGCATGGAACCCGTGCCATACCCTACCCATCATGCTAGTAAACTAACAATCCGGGATAGCAACCTCACATCTGCCGAGCTACCTCGGTGGACAAAAGAGAGGGCGGCCGGATATCCACCACAAAGCATACCTCCTTCGGCCACCACCCCCGGAATCCGAAAGGTGGCTTCCAGAGATACACCCGTCGCCCGAAAGACACCCAAAGCTACTCCGGGATACCGGAGAGGGATCGGGACATCCCCAGGTGATCCAGATTCCACGGCAAACTATGCCACCGTCAAGAACCTCAACAGAATGGGATAGACCCCGGTATCCTTTCCCCTACCTAGGAACTAGCGCGCCTGTGGGAGAAATCCCAAAGGCCAAAAAGAGGAAGGGCAAAAGGGAGGGGTGGGGAGGAGGAGGAGGAGGAGGAAAGGAAAAAGGGGAGGATGGGGAGGATGGGATAGGGGAGGGGAGATTGGGGGGTAATTAGGTTCGGTCTGAGGAAGAAGACCGACAGGTCTAATTCCTCAGACCAAGAGCCTCTTCACCATGCCAAGGAGCCCCCCTTGAAGAGGCTACATGATGTAGTGACTCATGAACCCTCTGTTACTATGGACAAGGAACTACATGATGTGGTGACTCATGAACCCTCTGTTACTATGGACAAGGACCTACATGATGTGGTGACTCATGAACCCTCTGTTACTATGGACAATGACCTACATGATGTAGTGACTCATGAACCCTCTGTTACTATGGACAAGGAACTACGTGATGTGATGACTCATGAACCCTCTCTTACTATGGACAAGACCTACATG
>NC_069493.1:17493998-17519488 GCF_026875155.1 Cherax quadricarinatus | reverse complement strand
TCTCTACAACCCAGTATCGACGAGACCTCGTACTACACCTCCTCCCAATCGTCCCTCTATTTCTCAAAAAGTCAAAAAAAGGTTCGTTAACACCTCCTACCCATCTTCCACCTCCTCATTTTACCCTCCCTGTCTCTGTCCTGGTTCTCCCCCTCTCACTGGCTCTGTTACAAGTGTAGAGGTTCACCCTCCTCCTCGTACTGTACCTTCCTCCCCTGTTCCCTCCCAGGTTTCTTCCTCTTCTGCCACCTCCCAGGTTTCTGCCTCTTCTATCCCTTCCACGCTTCTCCAGTTCCCTCCACCCTTTCGACCCCCCTACCTTGGTACAGTCCAATACAGTTCCAATCTTTACTCATCCTCCCCCTACCATTTCCAATATTGTCTCCCATACGACGTCTCTGAATTCCGAAACACTTGAAGCAATCTCTGAATATATTGCAGAGACCAAACCATCAATGGACACTGATCCACCCTCTGTTCCTTCTCTCTCCTCTCCTCCATCTGCGCAACTCCTTTCTTCACAACGCACCGTTCCTTCGCTGCTTTAACGTTTTCCACTGCCTCCGCATGTGGACTTTTCTAACCCCTCTAGTCCGTAGGAACGCTTACCTGCGGATTTCAAGTATCTTTATCATTGCCAATCATGGCCTATTTACAGTGGAATATACACGGCCTCAGGGGTAATCGGAGTGAGCTTCAGATGTTACTCTCCCAGTTTGCCCCTGTTGGTGTTTGCTTACAGGAACCAAAATTACACTCTGCTGTTATCTCTCCCATCTCAGGCTATAATTTATTGTATTCTTCAGATCCTTTTCCTGATGGGACCTTTAATGAAAGTGCCCTTCTTCTACACACTGATATTCCGTACCATCAGCTATTTGTTCATACTTCGCTGCATTACACAGCAGCCATTATCCACTTGCATAGGTGGTATACGCTCTGTTCTTTATATCTCTCTCCTTCTCAGGCATTATCTATTCCGGATTTGCCTTTCTTGTTTCGTCATTACCGCCACCGATTCTGTTACTTGGTGATTTTAATGCCCACCATTTCCTCTGGGGGGGGGTCTCACTGTGATTCCCGTGGAATTCAGTTAGAGGCTTTTCTTGCCACCCACCCCCTCCATGTTTTAAATACAGGTACGCACACCCATTTTGATCCTCGGACTCATACTCTCTCTTACATCGATCTCTCAGTCTGCTCTTCCTCCACCGCATTAGACTTCATTTGATCTGTTCTCCCGGACTTACATGACAGCGATCATTTCCCAATCATTCTTACTTCCCCTTCATATTCACCACCTCTTCGCATCCGACGCTGGCAATTTGATCGGGCAAATTGGAACCTTTACTCACACCTAACTGTTTTTAGAGAGGTTCCTTCTTCGTCCTCCATCGATGATCTTTTACACCTCTTCTCGTCCTCTGTTTTAACCGCAGCTTCTCATTCTATACCCCAAACTTCGGGCAGGCATTCTCAGAAATGCGTGCCTTGGTGGTCTCCTGCTTGTGCTCGTGCAGTACGTTTGAAACGCGCTGCATAGGGCAGGTACCGGTACAATAGAACCACAGAGAGACTCCTTGATTTTAAACAGAAGCGTGCGATCGCTCGCCGTGTCATCCGTGACGCTAAACACACTTCCTGGCGAGATTATGTCTCCACCATCACCTCTGCTTCCTCTATGAGTGCAGTCTGGAAAAAAGTACGAAAACTGAGTGGTAAATATTCTCCTGACCCGGCTCCTGTTCTGTGGGTTGCCGGTGTTGATATAGCAAACCCACTAGATGTTGCCAATGAAATTGGCAATCATCTGGTCCGTATTTCTCAGGGACTCCATCTATGCCCCTCATTTCTTTCCTCAAAGTCTGCCAGAGAGTTAGCACCCTTGGACTTTTCTTTCTCAGAGAAGAACAGTATAATGTGCCTTTTACACTTCAAGAACTGGAGGCAACACTCTCAGCTTGCCGATCATCGGCAGCTGGGCCCGACGACATTCATATTTGTATGCTACAACATTTACATCAGTCAGCCCTTGCAGTCCTATTATGCCTTTACAATCTTATTTGGTCACAAGGAGTTCTTCCACAGCTGTGGAAATCCGCCATTGTTCTCCCTTTCCGCAAACCAGGCACTACAGGACATGAAACCTCCCACTATTGTCCCATTGCTCTTACCAGTGCAGTTTGCAAAGTAATGGAACGCCTAGTAAATAGACGTTTAGTGTGGTATTTAGAGACACATAACAGTCTCTCCACTCATCAATATGGCTTTCGTAAGGGACGTTCTACCATAGACCCCTTACTACGCTTGGATACGTATGTTCGTAATGCCTTTGCAAATAACCACTCAGTTATTGCCATATTTTTTGACCTTGAGAAGGCATATGACACAACTTGGAGGTATAATATTTTAGCCCAAGCCCACTCCTTAGGCCTTCGAGGCAATCTACCATCCTTCCTTAAGAACTTTTTAACTGACAGGCATTTCCGTGTTCGGGTTAATAATGTGCTCTCCCCGGACTTTATCCAAGCTGAAGGAGTCCCCCAGGGATGTGTTCTGAGCACAACACTTTTTCTCCTTGCTATTAATGATTTGGCTTCTAGTCTTCCATCAAATATTTGGTCATCACTCTATGTTGATGACTTTGCTATTGCCTGTGCAGGCGCTGACTGTCACCTCATTACAGTTTCTCTCCAACATGCAGTCGACCGTGTTTCCAATTGGGCCACCACACGTGGGTTTAAATTTTCCAGCACTAAAACCCACCAAATTACTTTCACTAGACGCTCTGTCATCTCCGATCATCCTTTGTACCTCTATGGCTCCCGTATCCCTGAACGTGATACAGTCAAGTTTCTGGGCCTCCTCTTTGATCGTAGGTTATCCTGGAAACCTCACATTACCTCTCTGAGCGCAACTTGTCACAGCCGGCTGAACCTTCTTAAAACCCTTGCTCATCTTTCATGGGGAGCTGATCGTCGAACCCTCCTCCGCCTACATTCCACCCTTATTTTATCGAAACTTGATTATGGTGACCAGATCTATTCAGCGGCATCTCCTGCTACTCTCTCTAGCCTTAACCCCATTCATCACCAAGGATTACGTTTATGCCTTGGTGCTTTTCGCTCTTCCCCTGTCGAGAGCCTCTATACAGAAGCGAACGTTCCATCTTTATCCGATCGCCGTGATGCCCATTGTCTGCGCTACTATGTACGCTCTCATGATCTCCGCAATCCTTCCATTTATAGAATGGTCACTGATATTAGTAGACATTCTTTATTTGTTGACCGCCCCTGTTTACTCTGTCCCTTCTGTCTTCGCCTTCATTCGCTCTTGTCTTCTCTTCAACTACCACCTTTCTATGTACATGTAGCATCCCACTTTTCCCTACCCCCCTGGGAAGTTCCAGCTGTTCGAGTCTGTTCTTTCTCCCTCCCTTGGTCGAAAGCCCAACTGTCTACGGTCGCTTCCCGCTCTCTTTTTCTTGACCACTGTCACTCTCATTCTCATGCCATTGCCGTGTACACAGATGGCTCTAAGTCTTCTGACGGCGTAGGATTCGCAGCAGTGTTTCCGGACAGCGTCGTACAAGGGCATTTACTATCTTTGGCTAGTATTTTTACTGCTGAATTGTATGCCATCCTTACAGCACTTATCCGTATTGCATCTATGCCTGTGTCATCATTTGTGGTTGTCTCAGACTCCCTTAGTGCTTTACAGGCTATACAAAAAATTTGATGCACCTCACCCCTTAGTCCTCCGTATCCAACTTTGGCTACACCGCATCTTTACCAAGCATAAAGATATTGTTTTTTGTTGGGTCCCTGGTCATGTTGACGTACAGGGCAATGAACAGGCAGACACTGCTGCGCGGTCAGCAGTACATGACCTACCAGTTTCTTATAGAGGTATTCCATTTACGGACTACTTTGCTGTAATATCTTCCCACCTTCACACCCGTTGGCAACAACGTTAGTCTACTATGCTCGGCAACAAACTTCAATCTATTAAACCGAGTATAGGGTACTGGCCGTCTTCTTATCACCAGTGTCGAGGTTGGGAGACTACTCTCTCCCGTCTTCGCATTGGCCATACTCGTCTTACTCATGGATATCTCATGGAGAGGCGTCCTGCTCCTCTCTGTGAGAATTGCCAAGCTCCATTATCAGTCAGCCACATTCTGTTGGATTGCCCACTTTATCAACGAGCACGCAGAATTTACCTCTGTCGTCGTCTTCGCTCCGTACTCTCTCTTTACCTTCCCTTCTCGCTGATGGACCCACCTTTCATCCGGACTCTCTCATTGACTTTTTGACAACACAACTGACTTACTTCACAAATTTTGATACCTTCAGCCCTTTCTACTTCAATCTCTTGCTACCCTCTACCCCCGTACTATCCCCTGCCCGCTGTTTTCTGTAACCTGCTGATCATCCCTCCTCCCTTCTGCCATCCAATACCCTCGCTTCCTTCCCTACCCTGGAGCGCTGTATAGCCCTTGTGGCTTAGCGCTTCTTTTTGATTATAATAATAATACATTCATGTAGGTCCTTGTCCATAGTAACAGAGGGTTCATGAGTCACCACATCATGTAGTTCCTTGTCCATAGTAACAGAGGGTTCATGAGTCACCACATCATGTAGTTCCTTGCCCATAGTAACAGAGGGTTCATGAGTCACCACATCATGTAGGTCATTGTCCATAGTAACAGAGGGTTCATGAGTCACTACATCATGTAGGTCCTTGTCCATAGTAACAGAGGGTTTATGAGTCACCTCATCATGTAGTTCCTTGTCCATAGTAACAGAGGGTTCATGAGTCACCACATCATGTAGTTCCTTGTCCATAGTAACAGAGGGTTCATGAGTCACCACATCATGTAGTTCCTTGTCCATAGTAACAGAGGGTTCATGAGTCACTACATCTGAATTTTTCCATTGATTCCACATTAGTAACAGAGGGTTCATGAGTCACCACATCATGTAGTTCCTTGTCCATAGTAACAGGGTTCATGAGTAACCACATCATGTAGTTCATTGCCATCTTCCAAATTAGTTGTGTCAGTTACGCACACTTTACATTCTTCAGTTCCGTATCCTAAGTGTGTGGTAAAACTAAATCAAAGTTACTAAGACAATTGACAAAACTTCATATGTAACATTTCTTAAGAATGTTTATATGGGAAAGCTTGGGCTTCCCCTTGACCTCTATGAGGTAATCAACCTTCCGACAAATTTTCCAAACTTTATAAGGGCCTTTCCAAGCTACTAATAATTTGTTTGATTTTATTGGTAACAACATTAGAACTTAAACCCCTACCTTAAAACGTCTCATCTGAATTTTAGTATCAAAATAGGTTTTATGTTGGTTTATGGATAAAATTTTAAGCAACTATGTCATGGGTCTCCTCGAGTTTGGGTCTTAGGTCAAGGAGAAACTGATATGACTGAATCTCAGCATTTACTTACTCATTAGTAAATAAGTCATGAAGGATGGATAATGGACCTCTGGTTCAGAGGGTAAAAACCCCAAAGAGTCACTGGGAATTTCCCTACATGGAGAGAGTTCCGGGGGTCAACGCCCCTGCGGCCCGATATGTGACCAGGCCTCCTGGTGGATCAGAGCCTGATCAACCAGGCTGTTACTGCTGGCTGCACGCAAACCAACGTATGAGCCACAGCCCAGCTGGTCAGGTACCAACTTTAGGTGCTTGTCCAGTGCCAGCTTGAAGACTGCCAGTGGTCCATTGGTAATCTCCCTTATGTATACTGGGAGGCAGTTGAACAGTCTCGGGCCCCTGACACTTATTGTACAGTCTCTTAACGTGCTAGTGACACCCCTGCTTTTCAATGGGGGGATGTTGCATCGTCTGCCATGTCTTATGCTTTCGTTGTGACTGATTTTCGTGTGCAAGTTCGGTACTAGTCCCTCTAGGATTTCCAAGGTGTATATAATCATGTATCTCTCCCGCCTGCATTCCAGGGAATACAGGTTCAGGAACTTCAAGCGCTCCCAGTAATTGGGGTGTTTTATCTCCTTTATGCGCACTGGAAGGTTCTCTACATTTTCTAGGTCAGCAATTTCACCTGCCTTGAAAGGTGCTGTTAGTGTGCAGCAATATTCCAGCCTAGATAGAACAAGTGATCTGAAGAGTGTCATCATGGGCTTTGCATTCCTAGTTTTGAAGGTTCTCATTATCCATCCTGTCATTTTTCTAGCAAATGCAATTGATACAGTGTTATGGTCCTTGAAGGTGAGATCCTCTGACATGATCACTCCCAGATCTTTGACGTAGGTGTTTCGCTCTATTTTGTGGCCATAATTTGTTTTATACTCAGATGAAGTTTTAATTTCCTCATTTTTACCATATCTGAGTAATTGAAATTTCTCATCGTTGAACTTCACATTGTTTTCTGCAGCCCACTGAAAGATTTGGTTGATGTCCACCTGGAGCCTTGCAGTGTCTGCAATGGAAGAGACTGTCATGCAGATTCGAGTGTCATATTCAAAGGAAGACACGGTGCTGTGGCTGACATCCTTGTCTATGTCAGATATGTGGATGAGAAACAAGATGGGAGCGAGTACTGTGCCTTGTGGAACAGAGCTTTTCACCGTGGCTGCCTCGGACTTTACTCTGTTGACTACTACTCTTTGTGTTCTGTTTGTGAGGAAATTATAGATCCATCTACCAACTTTTCCTGTTATTCCTTTAGCACGCATTTTGTGCGCTATTACGCCATGGTCACGCTTGTCGAAGGCTTTTGCAAAGTCTGTATATATTATATCTGCATTCTTTTTGTCTTCTAGTGCATCTAGGACTTTGTCATACTGATCCAATAGTTGAGACAGACAGGAGCGACCTGTTCTAAACCCATGTTGCCCTGGGTTGTGTAACTGATGGGTTTCTAGATGGATGGATGGACGTTGTTCTCGACTTTGATTTGGCATAGGAAAAGAAATACTTTGGGTTTCTTTCGATTTCATTTATGGCTTTTAGTTCTTCCTGCGATTCCTGACTCCTATAAGATTCCTCTAGCTGAAGTTCGATGTTTGCTATTTCTCTGACCAGTGACTCCCTACGCATTTCAGATATATTGGCCTCTTTTAGCCGCTCTGTTATTCTTTTCCGTCGCCTGTTGTGGCATGCAAAGAGTACGTAACCTTTATTCGGCGCATGTACACACCCTCATTTACAGGCTATCTCCCCCAACCAGCGAACCAGGTTGCTAAGAGTTGATGATGGGGCCCCGTCGTTCAACTAGTGACCAGGTTCTAGCCAATAAGAAGATGGTTTTGGCAATTGCAGAGGTTATATGGGTACCACTCTCCTGTCTGCCCTTGTCATTCCCATTCTATAGCTGGTTGAATCACGGTCTGCTATCTTGTGGCTTTTATTTTGCCTTGCTTACCGTGGAGTGCACTGTACTTATCACTGTACATAGTGTACATATTGCTGTTCTATATTGGTGAAGGATAATATAAGTCTAAACTTTTTCTGCTGTTTGTTTTGCTCCCATTACACCCGGGATAACAGGCCATTTGGATTCCTGGGTTGTAATATGGGTAGCCTGTCCGAGAGCTGGAGCTGGACTTAGAGAAACGGTTGAGCTTAGGGTGAAGCTCGTAGCAGGAACATTGTGCAGCTTGCTGTCTGGCATTGCATTAGCTTGGCCTACGCTTTACAAATTTTGCGTGTCAGTTACTGTTATGGTCAGCCTTGCTATTGTGTGATCGTTCAACAGCTCGCTACTAGCTTGTTCGGTGTGCTCGCTTCGCTACGGTCAATCTTCTAGAACAGTGTAGCTGTCTGGCATTGCTTTACAAATTTTGCGTGTCAGTAGTTACTAGCCTGTTCGGTGTGGAGAATTTTGCAGTCAGCTTTGCTTGTATGCGTATTCTGCAATCGTACTGTGCATAGCTAAGCGTGTTTCTGCAAATTAACGTGTTACGTTGGGGGTATTCTGCAATCGTACTGTGCATAGCGAATAACTTATGCCACACTAGGCGAGTCAGACGTCTGGTGTCGGCATATACTTTGCATAACCTACCTAAATTGTCCCTACAGCGTTGTTGGCAAATTGCTCGTTCCATTGGCATTAAATACAAACGCACTCTCACAGCTGCACAACTGCGTTCACTGATTGCTGACAAACTTATAGAAGAAGAGATGGCACATCAACTCCTCCCTCTACGGGACCTAGGGCAAAAACTACGGTGTTCTCGCAGGAGGAAGATGATACACCTACGGAGCAAAATGGTCAGTATAGTGCAGCTGGGTTGTTTCAGGGTGAATCAGCGTCGTTGGCACTTGAGCTGGCAAAAATCAATCTTGAGCAAACTAGGGAACAGAGAGCATTCGCAAGGGAAGAATTTGATAGGGAAAGAGAAAGGAGGCAGTTTTCGCATTCTGTAAATTATTTTAGATTACAAAAAGCAGTACAGCTTGTTCCCCGCTTCAATGAGGCCGAACCAGAACAATTTTTCGAAAGCTTCGAAAATCAGGCTCGAGCCTTGAGGTGGCCGGAACAGCATTGGGCATCGTTGGTTCATACAGCATTATTGGGTAAGGCACAGGAATTTACGTCAGTATTAAATGACGCTGAATTTTCTGATTATCAAGTAGTGAAGACCACAGTGTTGGGAGCATATACATGTATACCAGCCAAATACCGTAAGCTTTTTAAATTAAGCAGGTGGCAGCTTGGTCAATCCCTAGTGGACTTTGTGAGACAGCAAACCAATGCTTTTACCAGCTGGTATAAAGCAAGTGGTGTCTACCTTTGAGGAGCTGGTACAGCTTATTCTGATTGATAACCAGCTGGAGTCTGTGGGACCAGAGGTTCGAGTCTTTCTGCAGGATCGTGACTTAACCACTGCATTGGAGGCAGCCAGGTTGGCTGATACCTTCGAAACTAACCGCTCCTTGTCCGAGCGGTCCCGTCTCTCTTTTCAACAGCCTGGCATGAGCAGAGATCGTCAACCTTGGAGAATGAAGTGCCAGCCGGAGGGAGAACGTCTACGTCAGCCAACTAAGTCACCTGGTGAGCCACGCTTCTCAACTTATGGTCCACCTGCGGAGAGGCAAACTACTCATGGTGCATCTAGACAACAGTATCCAGAGAGACACCAGCCAGAACGACACCATTTGCAACATCAGCAGGGAGTAAAGGGCAAGCCTGTCGTCTGCTTCTTCTGTAACAAAGTAGGTCACATCCGTCCCAACTGCCCCCATAAACCCCAACCCATTGGGAAAATCTCTAATATCCCTAGTAACATGTTCCCTAGAGAAGTAGAAAAAGGTATGGCCCCTTATTATTGCACGAGTCTTATTTCCCTTCAGGAAAACTCAGAAACAACTGAAGTAAAGACCTATAGAGATACTGGAGCATATTGCTCACTTGTAAGAGAAGGAATATTACCCCTTTCAGATAACACTTCCTTGAATTCCTCTGTTTTATTGGAAGCATTTGGAGGAGCTATATATTCTGTTCCTTTGCATAAAATTTATGTACAGTGCAAATATTACACTGGGTACTTGACTGTAGGTGTCTCAAAAGGATTTCCCATGAAAGATGCCATGTTATTACTGGGTAATAACATTACTACTGTTAGTTCATGTCCTGAACCTATAATGATTAATTCTTCTCCGGTGTTGGCCATAACTCGGGCAACATCCCAAGGGTTGTCTGGAGAGAATGTTGACCTATCCTTGGACGACTCTGATCTCGGAATAGCCACGTTGTTTTATGAGGCACACCGGCCGGAGCCTCGTAAATCAAGTGAACAGACCCCGATCAAGCCTTCCTATTCCCAGGTTGCAGGATTGCCAGATGTCTCTGTTTCCATGCCCGAGGGACTGTCCTTCCGGGAGGAACAACGAAAAGACCCTTCTTTAAAATTCGCTTTTGAGGCAGCCATGGGTAAATCCTCTTTGGGTCATCCGGTCAAGTGTGAAGTTAAAAAAGATTATTTGATCTGCACTGAGACTGGTAAGGAGATAGAGGGCCGGCAATTGTATGACAGGTTAGTGGTTCCAACCAAAGTTTAGACCTCAAATATTAAATATAGCTCATAATAAGTCATTAGGAGGTCACTTAGGAATTACAAAAACCTTGTACAGAATCACAAAAGAATTTTATTGGCCAAAATTAAAGAAAGATGTGAAGAATCATATTAGGTGTTGCCGAGAATGTCAGCAAGTAGGGAAACCTGGACATTCCATTAAACCTGCACCTCTCCAACCTATACCTGCTGATGGAGAACCTTTTGCAGATTTAATTATAAATTGTGTAGGTCCACTACCAAGGTCAAAGTCGGGAAATCAATATTTATTTACGATTATGGATAAAGTAACCAGATATCCTGAAGCAATTCCCATGCATAGTATTAAATACTAAAGCTATTCTCAAAGCTTTAACAAAATTCATTTCTTGTTTTGGCATTCCTAAAACTATTCAAAGTGATCAGGGTACTAACTTCACTGCCAAAGCATTTAGGGAAGTATTAACTAGGTTAGGGATAATCCACAACTTATCCACTGCCTATCATCCTCAGTCCCAAGGCGCCTTGGAAAGATTCCATCAACATTAAAAAAATGATGAGAACTTTTTGCATGCACTTTCCTACAGACTGGGATGAATCACTACCTTTGTTGCTGTTCTCAGTACGAGAGACGGAGCAAGAGTCTACAGGGTATAGTCCGTTTGAGCTGATCTTTGGGCACAATGTACGAGGTCCTCTTTGGGTGCTCAAAGAAGGATGGATGGGAGAAGACGTTAGCTCAACACTCTACAACCCGTCTTCAAGGTTGCAGGTGGCACGTCAGTTAGCCAAGGCTAACCTAAAGACAGCTCAAAGTAAGATGAAACAGAGGTATGACAGAAGTGCACAATTCCGCTCCTTCCATCCAGGAGACAAGGTGTTGGTGCAGGAACTTATACCTGACCACACCTTGAAAGCTAGATTTACGGGACCTATGCAGATTGTAAGTAGATTATCTGATGTAAATTATGTGGTAGCTCCCATTGATAAGACCTCAAAAACTAAAATTTACCACATCAATCAATTAAAGTCTTTTCATACACCAGATAAAGTCCCAGTAATGACTCTGTCCTCTACCTCTGAGGACGACTCTGATTCTTTGCACTCTATCTCTGAAATTAATATTAAACTTTCAAATTCTGTCCTCCTCAAGGATCCTAGCCCTTTAATGGAGGGATTATCTGAAACCCAAACAATAAATTTAACGGAGCTACTACAGTCATATCCTAATATTTTTTTCGGATGTGCCGAAAAAATGTACGTTAGGTTATCATGATGTAGATGTGATAAACTCTAAACCAATAAAACTCTCCCCCTACAGAGCTAATCCTGAAAAGCAAAGGTTACTTCAGCAGGAAGTAGAATTTTTGTTAAAGCATGGTTTAGTGGAGGAGTCATCTAGTCCATGGGCTTCACCGTGAATCCTTGTGAAGAAGGCTGATGGAGGGTTTCGTATGTGTACAGACTACCGTAAGGTGAACGAGGTCACCATTACAGGTGCTTACCCTCTTCCTCGTCTGGATGACGTAATTGACTTTGTGGGTAAGGCTACTTTTGTGTCCAAGTTAGATCTCCTTAACGGCTACTATCAGGTACCTTTGACAGATAAGGCGAAGGAAATCTCTGCCTTCGTAATTCCAGGAGGTCATTATCAATACACAGTTACCCCCTTCGGAATGAAAACTTCCCCCTCTTCATTCCAGAAACTTATCCATCAGGCTATTAAAGGACTTGAAGGCACGGCAGCATACCTAGATGATATTGTTGTGGTGTCTGATACTTGGGATCAACACCTACTTAGACTTAAGGCTCTTTTTGAGACCTTTAAGAGTTCCCATTTAACAGTTAATTTATCTAAATCTTCCTTTGGCCAGGCCACTATCACTTTTCTAGGCCATGAAGTAGGTAGTGGTAAAGTTGCACCTAAACTTGCTAAAGTTTTTGCTCCTAAAGATTATCCAGTTCCTCATGATAGGAAATCTCTTCAACGTTTCCTAGGCACGATAGGATTTTACAGAAGATTCTGTAAGAATTTCTCAGATATTGTAGCCCCTCTTACCTCTCTTACCAGTCACAAAGTTCCCTTTAATTGGACCTCAGACTGTAACACTGCTTTTAATAAAGCAAAAAGATTATTGTGTACTGCACCCATTCTCTTGTCTCCAGACTTCTCCAAACCTTTTTCATTACAGGTTGATGCTTGTGAGTCTGGGGTTGGGGCAGTACTATTACAAAACGAGAATGAGGAGTTGCAGCCTGTAGCATACTTTTCAGCCAAGTTCCAGCCACATCAGAGGGCTTACTCTACCATTGAAAAAGAAGCCCTCGCGCTGGTACTGGCTTTGGAGCATTTCGATGTTTATGTGGGCCAGACATCGCAGGTGGTCACAGTCTACAGTGATCACAATCCTCTAGTATATCTCCAAGCCATGAAGAACCACAACACAAGGCTCATGCACTGGACGCTAAGGCTGCAGCCCTATAATATTTCCATTAAATATATAGCCGGCAAAGAAAATGTTGGCAGACTCTTTATCTAGAGTCTAATATTTTTATTTATTTAGGTTAGGATGTTATTTGTGGTAACCCCTTTTCACGCTCTTTTTTTTATCCCCTGGTGTGGGTTTTTTTTTTAGTGAGGGGATGCGGGCTACCGTCCGCCTGTATCTTGGACCTATGCTAGCCTGTCTGACTGCTGTCTCACTCTAAGTTTAGAGTTTGGCTTTTGGTCACGAGAAAAGCTGAGCTCTATCTAAGAGTTGGATGGTGGAGAGGAAAGGCGGTCCCATTATTTTGTGCCATGGCGGCACGGTTACCACTGGGAGGTGGCAGCCTAATCCTCAGCCTTCTCGGGGTGGGGGTGTGGCATGCAAAGAGTATGTAACCTTTATTCGGCGCATGTACACACCCTCATTTACAGGCTATCTCCCCCAACCAGTGAACCAGGTTGCTAAGAGTTGATGATGGGGCCCCATCGTTCAACTAGTGACCAGGTTCTAGCCAATAAGAAGATGGTTTTGGCAATCGCAGAGGTTATGTGGGTACCGCTCTCCTGTCTGCCCTTGTCATTCCCATTCTAGAGCTGGTTGAAGCACGGTCTGCTATCTTGTGTCTTCTATTTCTGCCTTGCTTACCGTGGAGTGCACTGTACTTATCACTGTACATAGTGTACATATTGCTGTTCTATATTGGTGAAGGATAATATAAGTCTAAACTTTTTCTGCTGTGTTTATTTTGTTCCCATTACACCCGGGATAACAGGCCATTTGGATTCCTGGGTTGTAATACCTGTAAAGGGAGCGCCTGTCTCTTTCTATTTTACATATACTCCTCCTATTTCTTAGAGGAATAAGCCTTTGCATACATCGAGTGCCACCAAGTTAATCTGTTCCAGGCGTAAGTTGGGGTCTGTTGCTTAGTCTATCTTCCCAGTTTATATCAGTTAGGACTTGGTTTACTTGGTCCCACTTTATGTTTTTGTTATTGAAGTTGAATTTGGTGAATGCTCCCTCGTGACTAATCTCATTATGTAGGTCTGGGGCTCCGCTCATACATGTCTGAACCTCGATTATGTTGTGATCTGAGTATATTATTTTTGATATGGTGACATTTCGTATCAGATCATCATTGTTAGTGAAGATGAGGTCTAGTGTATTCTCCAGTCTAGTAGGCTCTATTATTTCCTAGTTTAAATTGAATTTTGTGCAGAGATTTAAAAGCTCGTGTGAGTGTGAGTTTTCATCAGAGCGGCCTCCTGGTGTTATTACTGCAACAACATTATTTGCTATATTCCTCCATTTTAGGTGCCTTAAGTTGAAATCCCCCAGGAGCAAGATGTTGGGGGCAGGAGCTGGCAGATTTACCAGGCAGTGGTCATTTTTTAACAGCTGTTCCTGGAATTGCTGGGACGTTGCATCCGGAGACTTGTAGACTACCACAATGACTAGGTTTTGGTTCTCGATCTTTACTGCTAAAACTTCCACTACATCATTTGAGGCATTAAGCAGTTCTGTGCAAACAAGTGACTCTGCAATGTTCAGGCCAACCCCCCCTTTTCCTGTTCACTCTGTCGCATCTGTATAGGTTGTAACCTGGGATCCATATTTCGTTGTCCAAGTGATCCTTTATGTGAGTCTCTGTGAAAGCCGATAACATTGCATTTGCCTCGGCAAGCTGTCCACGGATGAAAGGTATTATTTTGTTCGTTGCTGGCTTTAGACTCTGTATATTTGCAAAGAAGAATGTCATCGGACTGGTGGTATTGTTGGTACTAGGGGGGGATTTTTTTTTCCTGCATTAGTATCTGTATCTCTTGGTTTGGAGTGGAGGCCATCGACTGTGGTTCCACTCTTATTCCTATCCTCACTAGCACCAACAATGGAGCTCTCACCAGTTGTTTTTGGTAATATATCCTCACTATTGCTAGTGGAGTCCTTTTGTTTGCTATTTCCTATGGTATTGCTAGTTTGTAATATTGGTTTTATCTTGTCCTTGACTACACTTGTTTCCCCACTACAGCTCCTGTCTCCCATGAGGTCATTTATATGCGTTCCCTCCTGCATATAAATGACTAACAAAGCACAGGGTAGGTAACAATGCCTCTCCTTAGGTTTAAGGGAGCACAGTTTCTTTAAAATAGACTTGAGAAAGGAGTGCTGGCACTTAATCCATCCGTTACTGCAAGGATGATATGGTGTACTGAAGAGAGGTTTCACTCCCAGAAGTTGGTAGAGATGTTGCATAAGGTCAGAGGTGAACTGTATTCCACTGTCCGACAAAATTTCTCTAGGGATGCCAACCCTAGTAAAGATGGACAGATGGGCTTCAACTACCTCTGTAGAAGTTATGGATTTCATGGGTAAGGCTTCTGGGAAACTTGAAGCATAATTTACTAATGTTAGAATATATCTATGTTCTCCAGATGAAAGTGGTGATAAAGGACCAACGATGTCAATAGCTACACTCTCAAAATGTACTGTAAAGATCGTCATTTTGGTCATAGGTACTCACTGGGTGCCTCGGGAGGATGACAGTTGGCAAACTTTATATGACCTACAGTATGTAGTGATATCTGAGGACATTGTGGGCCAAAAATATGCTTCCTTAACATTATTCAAGATTTTACAATGTGAAAAATGTCCGGCCACCGTCAGGTCATGGGCCATTTTAAAAACTGGGATGCTTGAATGTGCGTGGATGTAGTGTGGATGAAAAGAAACAGATGATTGCTGATGTTATGAATGAAAAGAAGTTTGATGTCCTGGCCCTAAGCAAAACAAAGCTGAAGAGGATAGGGGAGTTTCGGTAGGGGGAAATAAATGGGATTAAATCTGGAGTATCTGATAGAGTTAGAGCTAAGGAATGGGTAGCAATAATGTTGAAGGATCAGTTATGGAAGGAGAAAAGTGAATATGAATGTGTAAATTCAAGGATTATGTGGATTAAAGTAAAGGTTGGATGCGAAAAGTGGGTCATAATAAGCGTGAATGCACCTGGAGAAGAGAGGAATGTAGAGGAGAGAGAGAAATTTTGGGAGATGTTAAGTGATTGTATAGGAGCCTTTGAACCAAGTGAGAGAGTAATTGTGGTAGGGGACCTGAATGCTAAAGTAGGGGAAACTTTTGGAGAGGGTATGGTAGGTAAGTTTGGGGTGCCAGGTGTAAATGATAATGGGAGCCCTTTGATTGAACTTTGTATAGAAAGGGATTTAGTAATAGGTAATACATATTTAAAAAAAAATATGATAAATAACTATACAAGATATGATATAGGGTTGGATTATGTATTAGTAGATAAAAGACGGTTGAGTAGACTTCAGGATGTACATGTTTATAGAGGGGCCACAGATATATCACTTTTTAGTTGTAGCTGCACTGAGAGTAAAAGGTAGATGGGATACAAGGAAAATAGAAGCATCAGGGAAGAGAGAGGTGAAGGTTTATGAACTAAAAGAGGAGGCAGTTAGGGTAAGATATAAACAGCTATTGGAGGATAGATGGGCTAATGAGAGCATAGGCAATGGGGTCGAAGAGGTATGGGGTAGGTTTAAAAATATAGTGTTAGAGTGTTCAGCAGAAGTTTGTGGTTACAGGAAAGTTGGTGCGGGAGGGAAGAAGAGCGATTGGTGGAATGATGATGTAAAGAGTAGGAAGGGAGAAAAAGTTAGCATATGAGAAGTTTTTACAAAGTAGAAGTGATGCAAGGAGGGAAGAGTATATGGATAAAAAGAGAGAGGTTAAGAGAGTGGTGAAGCAATGTAAAAAGAGAGCAAATGAGAGAGTGGGTGAGATGTTATCATCAAATTTTGTTGACAATAAGAAAAAGTTTTGGAGTGAGATTAAAAACAGTTGGGGAAAGCCTAGAAAAACAAATGGATTTTTTCAGTAAAAAATAGGAAGGGGGGATTTAAATTAAATGGAGGGGGAAAAGGGTTTTGGGGGAAGATGGGGGGAAAAATTTTTGGGGAATTTTTTTAAATGTTAAATGAAGATGGGGAAGGCTGTGATTTTTTTGTATAGGCAAGGAGGAAAAACATTTTTTGGAGTGGGGGAAGGGGGCAGTTGTGGTGGGGGGAACTTTTGGAGGCAGTGGGGAAAAAAATGAAAGGGTGAAACCCCCATTTTTGGGTTTTGAGGGGATAAAATAGAAATGTTAAAAGCAGGGGGAGGGGTTGGGGCTATTTTTAATAAATGTAGGGAAAGAGGGGTAAGGTCCCTAGGGATTGGCAGACGATGATATTTCCCTTTGTAAAAAAGGAAAAGGGGGGAAAAAAGAGAGGAAAAATTTTTGGGGGGTTTAAAGTCTTTTTGAGTATCCCTTTGTAAAGGAGGGTTAGGTTATTTTTTGGAAAAGAATTAGAGTAAAAACGGAAAATAGGATAGAAAGATGAACAAGGAGGTTTTAAGGAAAGGTAGGGGGGTGGGGGACCAGGTGTTTCAGGGAAAAAATATAAGTAAAAACGGGTATTTAGATAAGGCTAAAGGGGTTCTTTGTGGCATTTAGGGATTTGGAAAGGGGGTAGGGACAGGGCGGATAGGGGGGCAACGTGGAAGATTTTTGCAAGTGTATGGGTGGGGAGGTGGGTTTTATGAAAGCTTTGGGAAGGGTTTTTCGAGGATGGGTGGGGCCCCAAAAGTTAGGGTTTTTTGGGAAAGAGGGAAAAATTTATACCCCAAAAAAAAGTGGGCCTTAACAAGGATGTGTGATGTAAACCCGTTTTTAAATATATTTACAGGTTGTAAGAAAGAAAAATGCGGGGGTTTCCGGGCAAAAGGGGGTGGATTTTAAAAGAAAAAGAATCACCAAAAAGGGGGGAGTTGTCCAGTTGCTTTTTGGCTGAGGGACACGGGAATTTTAAGAAATTTTGCAGGGGTTGGGGGATAAATTTGGAGGGAAAGAAAAAAGAAAAAAAAATTAAAAGTGAATCCCGGAAAGAGTAAGATTAGGGGATAAAAAAAATTGGGGTGATAAAAGATTGGATATCAGTTTGGGAGGGGGGAAGAGCGGGAGGAGGTGAAGGGAATTAAGATTTTTGGGAGGGGAAACGTGCCCAGCGGATGGGTGTTTTGAAAGATAGGTGAATCAAAATTGTTTGGAGGGGGAAAAGGGTGAGGGTGCCCCTTTGGGAGTTTTTGGGGGAGACAAAAAAAAACGTTGCCTTGGAGGCAAAGGGGGAATTTTGGGAAGTATAGTTTCCCAACACTCTTATATGGGTTAAGAAATGGGTAAATAAATTTTTTTGGGCAGCGGGGAAAAGGAAAAGGGGGGTTTTTGGGGGAAAAGGCAGGGAAATGTTTGGGAGGCCTGGTTGGGGTAAATAATCAAAAAGGAATTTTTTTGTTTTGAATTTAAAAGGATTTTTGGGAAGGATGGGAAAATTAGGTGTTTTTTTTGGCCCCCCTTCCTTTAACCCAGTGTCTTTAAAAAATTTTTTTTAAAAATAAATTTTTTTTTATTAATAAAAGGGCCAAAATTTTTAAAAAATTTTAAAATAAAATAAATTAAATTTCTTTTTTGGGGTTTTCCCCTAAAAACTTTTTTTTAAGTTAATTTTTACAGTAGATGCTTTAAAAATATAAGAAAAAGACAGCAAAATTTCGGGAAAAGGAAATGAAAGCGGAAAAAAAAATTAAAAATTTTGGAAATAAAATAACTAAAAGTAGCAACATTTTTATTTCCCCAACGTAAAAATAACCCGGGTTAAACCCCCAGACAAGGTTTTAAACTTTTAAAAGAAAGGTCTCCTATTTCCTCCTAAACTTGTATGGTACGGGATTGGTTTAAATTTGGGGGTTTTTTTTAGATAAACTGAGGTGGTAAAACCAGCTCGGGTATTTAATTCAATTGTAAACAAATAAATAAAAGGGACTTTCAGTTTTCTGGATTTTTTTTGGGTGAATCTGAAATAAAAGGGAACTAAAAAAAAATTTCAGTGAAAAAATGCATTACGGCTTTTTTTCAAAAAAACATTTAAAAAATTTTAAAGAAAATACTGTATCAACGTGCGACATTTCGGTCGAAACTTTTTTAAATTCATCTTATTTTAAAATTAAAACACCAAATTTTGGGAAATGCAATTTTTTCTGGGGGCGTCCCCCTTAAAAAATTATAGTTTTGAAAAAAGGGGTTCTTAAAATACAATGAAACCCAGGCAATAATTAAATGGGGTTTTTGGGTTGGGTTTCTAATTTATTTTAAAAAAAAAGGGAAAAAAAAGCCCCATTAATGCTAATAATTTTCCTCAAAGAGATCCCCCATTTGAAATCTTAAATGAGAAAGGGACAAAATTTCCCTTTTGTTCCCCAACTTTTTTTCTTATGGTTTTTTTTCTCCCGCTTTTTGTCAGGTAAAGTTACATTTAAACATGTCATCATATGAAAAAAAAGTATAAAGGTTTGAAATTTCTTCACATAAAATAAACTCTCTGTATCTCGGGAAAACTTTAAAAAAAGAAATTTAAAATTAAATTTTTATGAATGTTGTCCTAGATTTTAAACAGTATCCTAGTTTAATAAAACTGCACTAATTATTGATTTTTGCCTTTAAAGAAAAGTGATTGAAAAATAAAAAAAATGAAATTACGGGAAAAAGTTTTCTATAGGCAACCCTAAGTGAACCCTAGTGAGGTTCCCCGCAGTTTTTTTTCTTCTAGGCTTGTACATATATTATTTACAATACTTTGATGCCCAAGAAAAAAGTAAACCCAAAGGGGGGAAAAAAAAGACACGACGTAAATCTTCTTCAGTACAAGTTTTTTTCTAAAAAACTTCCCTTCTTTCGGGAAAACTTTGGTATAAACAAATACAAAATATTAAAAGATAAACAGCAAGCAAGGTCGGCTCGGGAAAAAAAAACGGTCAAAATATGGGGGTTCAAAAAAACAAAATAAAATATGTTGAGGTAGATAAAGTTGAATTTCAGGTTTAAAGGGTACCAGTTTCGGGTTGTGTCAGATTTTGGGGAAAAAAACAAAAGTGGTGAGATTTTCAAAAGGTGACGGGTTTCTCTTTTTTTAACATTAAAATAATCAAGAACTTGGGGACAATGGGGTTGGGAAAACACTTCCCTTCTGCTTCTTTTGTTCGGGGAAATTTGCTTTTTTAAAAAATTTTGCGTTGGGAACTTGTCTTTTGAGGAAAGGGGAAATTGTGTTTTTGCCAGCTTCATGATGTGGAAATATGGTGAAATAGACTACACATACTTTTTTTTGGTTTTTATCCCGACACTGAAGGTATCGAAACAGTCACTTTGGCATCGAAACATAAAAAATTTGAGGTGAAATTTTAAAAAACATCTGCCCAAAACGTGGGATCTGTCACCAGTTTACAGAAACAAATGAGCCCATTTTTTAAAAAATTTTTGCTTTCTAACCACCATTTTTGGGCTTAAGCCCCAAAAAAAAATTTTCGGGCTTAGACTTTTCCCCCCCATCTTAAATTTGGGTTGTTGGGTAAGACACAACCCAACAGTTAGGTATTTTTATTATGTTTCCCACTGTCCCTATGTGTTTTTACCTAAAAAACCTTCGGTTTTTTATCCCCATTTTAATGTTCTTTTGGGGTTTCCCCATCGATCGAGAAAATTTTGAGGTTTTTCGCTTTTCTGAAACAGTGACTCATCGGGACCCTCGTCGTGATTCGGTTTTTAAACTGAAAATCTTTGTTTTCCCGTGGTCATTTTTAAATTTTTTTCAAGTTCGGCAAAAACACTTAAAAAATTTTTAAAATGAAATTTTAAAAAAAAACACTTTATATGATGTTGAAAACTTTTTTTGAGGACATTTTACGCCACTTTGTGGCTTCTTTTATAAATAAAAAGTTGAAACGGGCATCCTTCAGTGTAGATTTAACAATCTATTTAGAAACACGATAAGAGGGGCCATTTGAAGCATATTTTCCCCCGGGGCTCAACATTTGTCTTTTGGGCATAAAGAACGACATCTTGGTCATTGTTTTTCCAAACCCTTTTCAAACCCCGCTGAACCCTTTTTGAGTCTCCTTTTAATTTTACCTAGAAGAAAAAGAGGGGGGTTTCCTTTTCTTTTTTTGACGTCTTTTCTCATCAAAGGGTGGTTTTTTTAAAAAAAATAAAACGCTACCCCCTTGACCTCCCAAAAAAAAAAGGCCCGGTAGTGATAAGTTTCTTTTTTTTGGGGCCCTTTCAATTGCAGTATAAATCTTTTAGAAGAACAAGATTCATTGAGATATTCGCCATCATAAAAAAACCCAACATAACCCTAATCCGGGAAAATAAAAATTCATTCCCGTACACTACACACTCAAAGGGGGATACCCCAACCCCTTGTCCTTCCCAAAAAGAAAAAACTGTCCTTAAACATGTTAAAAAAACTTCTCTGAAAACCAAAAGTTATTAGAGTCTGTAAACCAAACCAAAAACAATGCAAAGAAACTTTAGAAGGTCTTAAAAACACACAACAGGATTATGCAGTATAAACGTTTTGGGGGAAAGCTATAGTCCCCTCAGGAGGGCCCTGCGAGACCCCCAGACACTCCCAAAAGGGGAAAAAATCTGCAGGAAGGGTTAAAAACCCCAATGTGCTGTCCATCACTAAATGTCATTCTCCCCATCTTTGGGCTGACCGGGGAGTACAAAATGTTACCCAGGAAAATGACAGGGCCCAACAGATTTTTTGGGAAACACCTTTATCCATCTCCCTATATCACTGGGGGCAAAAAAAGCGGAATATACATTTTGACTTGACTTTTAAAAGCACCCACTGAACCCGGGTTTAATTAATCAAAAAAATCTGTCACTGAACTCACACCCCTTTCTCTCACCTCTACCTGACATTACCCCAAAGTCACTTAAACTTAATCTCGCAATTTCATATCAAACAGGGTTTATTTTTTTTCAACAACTTGACTTTTTATTGCTGTTTTCCTTAAGGTGCCGTACAGTAAATTACAAATTTTTTGTAACTCGATAAAACCCCGACCCTTTGGGGGGAAAAGTTTTATTAAAAAATTTTCTGCACCCAACCCTCTTTATTTTTCCCACATTACTAATGGTCATTTTACAGTAAAACCCACTCTCTAAAAATTTTGGCCAAAAAATTTGTTTTGAAAATTTTGGGGTAATATAATGGAATGGTTTACTTGGGCACTGGAACCTGGGATCATGTTTTCTCAAATATACTGCAAAAATTTTCAAAGATCTTAAAAAACCCTAAAAAAAAATATTACGGGAAAAAGAAAAACCCTTTTTGAAACAGTTTTAAAAATTTCATGGTGCATGTTTTTAAATTTTTTAAAAAATTTTTTTAAATTTAATTTTTATGAACCAAAGTTCAATTTCCTATGTTAAATTTTTGGGTTTAACCTTTTTTAATCTAGAGGATGTCCCCCAGTCCCCTTAACTACAAAGGGCCTTCCTTGTTGTTTTTTAAAAATTCACTGAAAAAGGGTTTATCCATTTTTCTTAACAAAAAGGGTGTCTCCAAATTTTAAAACTGCTTTTTTCCATTTACCTCGGGAACAAATGTTTTTTTACAAGGGGCAGAGTAAATTACTTTCTCCCGAAAAAGGGGTGCTTTGGGTGCTTCTTTATTTTGTCCCTTTCCTTTTAACCAGGGAATTAAGGGAAAACCTTAACCAATTAAATAGGTTAGGGGGGGGATTGGGGTTTGGGGGAAAAGGGGGTGTAATTCAATTTCCTGCAAAAAACAAAAGGGGGGGGTTTTTTGGGGGGGGGGGAAAAGGGTCCCTTTGTGTTTCTAGATTAAAATCGGGGCCCTTTAAACTGCCGGGAACCCGTAGCAGAATCCTAGGGATGTGGGGGACCAAAAAATTTGCAAAACCTTTCCCAATTTCCCAAAAATTTATAAATAAAATTTTTAAAATATAAAAAAACAATTGATTTTAAAAAGGGGGTTTGGGAATTTTGTTTTTAATATTGTAAAGATTTTAAAAAATTAAATTTTATTTACATCAAACCCAGTCTGCTCTTTGCCCAAACGTTTAAAAACCCCCCGACGCTGAAGGAAGGGAAATTTTTCCCGTAAGTCCCCGCAGATACGTAAAAGGGGAAGGAAACTGTCTATATAAGGAAAAATTTTTGGAAAAAATAAGAAAGAAGGAAACACTGGAAAAGTACTGGAAAAAGAGGCAGGTCCAAGTCTCTTAAAGGGGTTAACCAACGCACCCAACCTAGTTCCCGGGGGGAGGTCCAAAATTGATTTAAAGGGGGGAACACGGGGGAAAAACCCACCTGGTTTTGCACAAACTTTTAGGTCCCAAAATCACACCCCCCCACACCACTCATGTATTTACCAAACCTATTTTTAAAGCTTTCCCCACCCTTTCTGGCCTCTATACTGTACTTGGGAGTTTGTTCCACCATCCACAAAAATCTATTACCAAAACCCGTACTTTCCTATATCCTTCTGAATTTTGAAATTTTTTCCCCTTTAAAAAAAAATTTCTTGCGAGTCCGGGCTAGGGGTAGAAAATTTTCAGCACACTATTTTCATTTCCCTTTTTTTTTATTCCTGTCTTCCCTTTATAAAACCCCCAAACATATCCCCCTAATTTACGGGCTTTTTAGAGAGGAAAATTCAAGGGGGCCCCTTTGTCTATTTCCCCACAGGGAAGGTTTTTGTACATGGGATCAAACCTTTTTCATCCTCCTTTTTTACATTTTCCCCAAACATTTATTCCATTCTGTAATAAGGTGACAAAAATTTTGCAGGGATAATCTAAAAGGGCCTAAAACCAAAGGGTTATAGAGTTGAAAAACAACCCGAGGACTTTCCCTTTTTTTTTTGATTTTTGATTGAAGCCAAAGGATTCTATTAGCTTTATGGGGAACACTTTTTGCATGTTGTTTTGGTTTTCAGATTAATTTCTAACCAAAACTCCTAAATCTTTTTTTGCAATTTCCCTTTAAAAAATTAAGATTTTAAAATTATTTTGTTTTTTATGTGGGAGGGGTTTTTGTCCCCCGTCCAACATTTTGAACTTTCCAAGGGCTATTTAAATGCTCTTGGGAAAATTAAAACCAAAACCATTGCACAGGTCTAATTTTAAATCTTCCCGAGTTTTCCCCCAAATACCTCCGGTCAGAAAGTTCACGGGGCCCAAATTTTGGTTTTCATCCCGCAAACTTGCTGATTCCGTTATCCCCCATCCCATGGCGTTTTTTGTTTGAATTTTTGAAAAACCCCGGGGGCCCCCAAAAACTGACCCCCGGGAACACCCCTCGGGGCGCTTCCCCCCCTGACTTCTTTCCCCCTTTTTTGCCCAAAAAATCGGTGCCTATTGTCAAAACCTTGGGGGGGCCCCTTTTCCAGGGGAAAAAAAAAACCCCCTTTCCCTGTTTCCTTAATTTTCCTCAATAGTCCTCTGTTTTGGGACCCTGTCAAAAGCCCCACTGAAGTCCATATACACAATATCATATTCATTACCATGATCTACCTCCTCAAATACCTTAGTGAAAAAAGTTAATAAATTCGTAAGGCAGGAACGCCCATTTGTAAAACCATGCTGAGATTCGTTGATTAATTTATGCTTTCAAGGTTGCTACTAACTGCCTCGGCAATTATTGATTCCATAAATTTTCCTACTATTGAGGTTAGGCTTATTGGTCTATAGTTGGGAAAGCTAAGGACCTGTCACCTGCTTTGAAAATAGGTATCACATTTGCCTTTTTCCACTTATCTGGCACCATGCCACCCTGTAGTGATATGTTGAAAAGATTAGCCAAAGGTTTGCTAAGCCCTCTTTACATTCCTTTAGAACCCTTGGGCATACAGTTCATCAGGGCCTGGGTATTTGTTAGGTTTTAATTTTTGTATTTGCCTAAGGACCATGTCACTTGTGACCCTAATCGTGCAAAAGTTTATTACCGCCTGTTCTACAAATTTACCATTTCTGGAATACGCTAGTATCCTCCTGTGTAAAAACTGAGAGGAAGTAGTGTTATAAATTCTACACATTTCCTTATCACTGTCAGTGGGGCGACCCGGGAACTTTTGAGTGGGCCTATCTTGTCCCTGATCTTAAATTCTGTATACCTAAAGAATCCTTTTTGGGTTAGTCTTCGATTCTCTTGCAACTTTAACCTCATAATCTCTTTTGCTTTTCTAATTCCCTTTTTTTTTTCTCTCTTAACTGAATATATCTATTTCTTAATTGCCCCTCTCCTCTTTTGATTTGCTTATATATGCCTCTCTTGACCAATCAGATATTTTAATCTATTGTTCATCAATTTAGGATCATTTTTGTTTTATCTGATTTCCCTATTTGGAACATAATTTGACTGAGCAGCTAGAACTATGCTCTGGAAAGCGTCATATTGGCAACCACACCACCCACCTGACCCTTAGTCAGGTCATTCCAGTTCAGCCCACCTAAGAAATTTTTTAGTCCTATGAAATCAGCCAAGCGAAAGTCAGGGACAGAGACTTGATTGCCATTATTAGGGAATTCCATGATACATTAAAACTGAGTAATTTGTGATCACTTTCCCCAAGCTCATCTTAACCTCAAGATTATTAATTAGTGTTTCCCTACTGGCAAGAACAATCAAGGAGGTTTATTTCCCCTAGTTGGCTCTGTCACAACGTTTTAAAAAGCAATCCTGGATCGTATCAAAAAAGTCACCTGACTCTAAATTTCCTGTCAAATTGCTCCATTTAATCTGTCTATAGTTGAAATCTCCCATCAGCACAACATTTTTCGTATGTAGATGCCTTATGAATTTCGTCCCATAGAAGTTTACTGCACTCCCTATGAAGATTTGGGGCCTGTAAATCACACCCAAAATTAGTTTTTTTCGGCCTCGAGAAGCTGTAACCAAACAGATTCTTCCTGAAGCTTCTAATTTTATTCTTGTCAACACAACAATTTAAAAATGTTCCCGACATACATCCTACTCCACCCCCCTTCCGTTTACCCGTCAGTGTGGGAAAAATTTTTAAAACCTTTTTTTAG
>NC_069493.1:17461974-17493498 GCF_026875155.1 Cherax quadricarinatus | reverse complement strand
CCCCCTTTTAATTGTATGCTAAAAAATTTCATCAGTCAGCCCTTGCAGTCCTATTATGCCTTTACAATCTTATTTGGTCAAGGAGTTCTTCCACAGCTGTGGAAATCCGCCATTGTTCTCCCTTTCCGCAAACCCAGGCACTACAGGACATGAAACCTCCCACTATTGTCCCATTGCTCTTACCAGTGCAGTTTGCAAAGTAATGGAACGCCTAGAAATAGACGTTTAGTGTGGTATTTAGAGACACATAACAGTCTCTCCACTCATCAATATGGCTTTCGTAAGGGACGTTCTACCATAGACCCCTTACTACGCTTGGATACGTATGTTCGTAATGCCTTTGCAAATAACCACTCAGTTATTGCCATTTTTTTTGGGACCTTGAGAAGGCATATGACACAACTTGGAGGTATAATATTTTAGCCCAAGCCCACTCCTTAGGCCTTCGAGGCAATCTACCATCCTTCCTTAAGAACTTTTTAACTGACAGGCATTTCCGTGTTTCGGGTTAATTAATGTGCTCTCCCGGACTTTATCCAAGCTGAAGGAGTCCCCCAGGGATGTGTTCTGAGCACAACACTTTTTCTCCTTGCTATTAATGATTTGGCTTCTAGTCTTCCATCAAATATTTGGTCATCACTCTATGTTGATGACTTTGCTATTGCCTGTGCAGGCGCTGACTGTCACCTCATTACAGTTTCTCTCCAACATGCAGTCGACCGTGTTTCCAATTGGGCCACCACACGGGGTTTAAATTTCCAGCACTAAAACCCCCCAAAATTTTACTTTCACTAGACGCTCTGTCATCTCCGATATCCTTTGTACCTCTATGCTCCCGTATCCCTGAACGTGATACAGTCAAGTTTCTGGGCCTCCTCTTTGATCGTAGGTTATCCTGGAAACCTCACATTACCTCTCTGAGCGCAACTTGTCACAGCCCGGGTGAACCTTTTTAAAACCCTTGCTCATCTTTCATGGGGAGTGTCGTCGAACCCTCCTCCGCCTACATTCCACCTTTAAATTTTTTCGAAACTTGATTATGGTGACCAGATCTATTCAGCGGCAAACTCCTGCTACTCTCTCTAGCCTTAACCCCATTCATCACCAAGGATTACGTTTATGCCTTGGTGCTTTTCGCTCTTCCCCCGTCGAGAGCCTCTATACAGAAAGCGAACGTTCCATCTTTATCCGATCGCCGTGATGCCCCTTGTCTCGTACTATGTACGCCCCATGATCTCCGCAATCCTTCCATTTATAGAATGGTCACTGATATTAGTAGACATTCTTTATTTGTTGACCGCCCCTGTTTACTCTGTCCCTTCTGTCTTCGCCTTCATTCGCTCTTGTCTTCTCTTCAACTACCACCTTTCTATGTACATGTATGCATCCCACTTTTCCCTACCCCCCTGGAAGTTCCAGCTGTTCGAGTCTGTTCTTTCTCCCTCCCTTGGTCGAAAGCCCAACTGTCTACGGTCGCTTCCCGCTCTCTTTTTCTTGACCACTGTCACTCTCATTCTCATGCCATTGCCGTGTACACAGATGGCTCTAAGTCTTCTGACGGCGTAGGATTCGCAGCAGTGTTTCCGGACAGCGTCGTACAAGGGCATTTACTATCTTTGGCTAGTATTTTTACTGCTGAATTGTATGCCATCCTTACAGCACTTATCCGTATTGCATCTATGCCTGTGTCATCATTTGTGGTTGTCTCAGACTCCCTTAGTGCTTTACAGGCTATACAAAAATTTGATGCACCTCACCCCTTAGTCCTCCGTATCCAACTTTGGCTACACCGCATCTTTACCAAGCATAAAGATATTGTTTTTTGTTGGGTCCCTGGTCATGTTGACGTACAGGGCATGAACAGGCAGACACTGCTGCGCGGTCAGCAGTACATGACCTACCAGTTTCTTATAGAGGTATTCCATTTACGGACTATCTTTGCTGTAATATCTTCCCACCTTCACACCCGTTGGCAACAACGTTAGTCTACTATGCTCGGCAACAAACTTCAATCTATTAAACCGAGTATAGGGTACTGGCCGTCTTCTTATCACCAGTGTCGAGGTTGGGAGACTACTCTCTCCCGTCTTCGCATTGGCCATACTCGTCTTACTCATGGATATCTCATGGAGAGGCGTCCTGCTCCTCTCTGTGAGAATTGCCAAGCTCCATTATCAGTCAGCCACATTCTGTTGGATTGCCCACTTTATCAACGAGCACGCAGAATTTACCTCTGTCGTCGTCTTCGCTCCGCTACTCTCTCTTTAACCTTCCCTTCTCGCTGATGGACCCACCTTTCATCCGGACTCTCTCATTGACTTTTTGACAACAACTGACTTACTTCACAAATTTTGATACCTTCAGCCCTTTCTATTCAATCTCTTGCTTACCCTCTACCCCCCGTACTATCCCATGCCCCGGCTGTTTTCTGTAACCTGCTGATCATCCCTACTCCCTTCTGCCATCAATACCCTCGCTTCCTTCCCTAACCTGGAGCGCTGTATAGCCCTTGTGGCTTACTTAGCGCTATCTTTTTTGATTATTAAATATAATACCATCCATGTTGGTCCTTGTCCCAAAGTAACAGAGGGTTCATGAGTCACCACATCATGTAGTTCCTTGTCCATAGTAACAGAGGGTTCATGAGTCACCACATCATGTAGTTCCTTGTCCATAGTAACAGAGGGTTCATGAGTCACCACATCATGTAGTTCCTTGTCCATAGTAACAGAGGGTTTCATGAGTCACTAACATCTTGTAGGTCCTTGTCCATAGTAACAGAGGGTTTTGAGTCACCTTCATCATGTAGTTCCTTGTCCATAGTAACAGAGGTTCATGTGTCACACTTCAGTAGTTCCTTGGTCCATAGTAACAGAGGGTATATGAGTCACAACATCATGTAGTTCCTTGTCCATAGTAACAGAGGGTTAATGACGTCACCCTACATCATGAAGTTCCTGGTCCATAGTAACAGAGGGTTCATGAGTCACCACATCATGTAGTTCCTTGTCCATAGTAACAGAGGGTTCATGAGTCACCACATCCATGTAGTTCCTTTGTCCATAGTAACAGGGTTCATGAGTAACACATCATGTAAGTTCATCCCCGCCATCTTCCAAATTAGTTGCGGTCAGTTACGCACACATTTACATTCTTCAGTTCCGGTCCTAAAGTGTGTGGTAAACTAAATCAAAGTTACTAGACAATTGAACAAAACTTCATATGTAAACATTTCTTAAGAATGTTATATGGGAAAGCTTGGGCTTCCCCTTGACCTTCTATGAGGTACATCAAACCTTCCGACAATTTTCCAAACTTTATAAGGGCCTTTCAAGCTACTAATAATTTGTTTGAGTTTATTTGGTAACAACATTAGAACTTAAAACCCCTACCTTTAAAAACGGTCTATCTGAATTTTAGTATCAAAATAGGTTTTATGTGGTTTATGGATAAAATTTTAAGCAAAACTATTCTCATGGTCTCCCGAGTCGAGTTTGGGTCTTAGGTCTAACGGAAAAGAAACTGATATGACTGAATCTCAGCATTTACTTATCATTAGTAAATAAGTCATGAATGAAGGATGGATATGGACCTCTGGTTCAGAGGTAAAAAAACCCCAGAAAGAGTCACTGGGAATTTTCCCTAATGGAGAGAGTTCCGGGGGTCAATCAAAGCCACCTGCGGCCGATATGTGACCAGGCCTCTGGTGAATCATGAGCATGATCAACCAGGCTGTTACTGCTGGCATGCACCGCAAACCAACGTATGAGCCACTAGACCAGTGGTCACTGGTAACCCAACTTTAGGTGCTTGTCCAGTGCCGCTAGAAGACTGCCAGTGGTCCATTGGTAATCTCCCTTATGTATCTGGGAGGGCAGTTGAACAGTCTCGGGCCCCTGACCACTTAGTGTACAGTATCTTAACGTGCTAGTGACACCCCTGCTTTTCATGGGGGGGGATGTTTGCATCGTCTGCCAATGGTCTTATTTGCTTTCGTGTGACTGATTTTCGTGTGCAAGTTCGGTACTAGTCCCTCTAGGATTTCCAAGGTTGTATATAATCATGTATCTTCTCCCGCCTGCATTTTCCAGGAATACAGGTTCAGGAACTTCAAAGCGCTCCAGTAATTGGGGTGTGTTTTTCTTCCATTTATGCGCACATGGGAAGGTTATTACATTTTCTAGGTCACCAATTTCACTGCCTTGAAAGGTGCTGTTAGTGTGCCCAGCAATATTCCAGCCCGCCTCCAGATAGAACAAGTGATCTGAAGAGTGTCATCATTGGGACTTTGCATTCCCCAGTTTTGAAGGTTCTCATTATCCATCCGGTCATTTTTCTAGGCCAAATGCAATTGATACAGTGTTATGGTCCTTGAAGGTGAGATCCTCTGACATGATCACTCCCAGGTCTTTGACGTAGGTGTTTCGCTCTATTTTGTGGCCATAATTTGTTTTATACTCAGATGAAGTTTTAATTTCCTCATGTTTACCATATCTGAGTAATTGAAATTTCTCATCGTTGAACTTCACATTGTATTCTGCAGCCCACTGAAAGATTTGGTTGATGTCCACCTGGAGCCTTGCAGTGTCTGCAATGGAAGAGACTGTCATGCAGATTCGAGTGTCATATTCAAAGGAAGACACGGTGCTGTGGCTGACATCCTTGTCTATGTCAGATATGAGGATGAGAAACAAGATGGGAGCGAGTACTGTGCCTTGTGGAACAGAGCTTTTCACCGTGGCTGCCTCGGACTTTACTCTGTTGACTACTACTCTTTGTGTTCTGTTTGTGAGGAAATTATAGATCCATCTACCAACTTTTCCTGTTATTCCTTTAGCACGCATTTTGTGCGCTATTACGCCATGGTCACGCTTGTCGAAGGCTTTTGCAAAGTCTGTATATATTATATCTGCATTCTTTTTGTCTTCTAGTGCATCTAGGACTTTGTCGTACTGATCCAATAGTTGAGACAGACAGGAGCGACCTGTTCTAAACCCATGTTGCCCTGGGTTGTGTAACTGATGGGTTTCTAGATGGATGGATGGACGTTGTTCTCGACTTTGATTTGGCATAGGAAAAGAAATACTTTGGGTTTCTTTCGATTTCATTTATGGCTTTTAGTTCTTCCCGCGATTCCTGACTCCTATAAGATTCCTCTAGCTGAAGTTCGATGTTTGCTATTTCTCTGACCAGTGACTCCCTACGCATTTCAGATATATTGGCCTCTTTTAGCCGCTCTGTTATTCTTTTCCGTCGCCTGTTGTGGCATGCAAAGAGTACGTAACCTTTATTCGGCGCATGTACACACCCTCATTTACAGGCTATCTCCCCCAACCAGCGAACCAGGTTGCTAAGAGTTGATGATGGGGCCCCGTCGTTCAACTAGTGACCAGGTTCTAGCCAATAAGAAGATGGTTTTGGCAATCGCAGAGGTTATGTGGGTACCACTCTCCTGTCTGCCCTTGTCATTCCCATTCTAGAGCTGGTTGAATCACGGTCTGCTATCTTGTGGCTTTTATTTCTGCCTTGCTTACCGTGGAGTGCACTGTACTTATCACTGTACATAGTTCATATTGCTTTTCTATATTGGTGAAGGATAATATAAGTCTAAACTTTTTCTCTGTTTTTTTGCTCCCATTCCACCCGGGATAACAGGCCATTTGGATTTGGGTTGTAAATGGGTAGCCTTCCGAGAGCGGAGCTGGACTTAGAGAAAAAGGTTGAGCTAGGGTGAACTCGTAGCAGGAACATTGTCAGCTTGCTGTCTGGAAATTGCATTAGCTTGCCTACGCTTTACAATTTTGCGTGTCAGTTACTGTTATGGTCACCTTGCATTGTGTGATCGTTTCAACAGCTCGCTCTACTTGTTTTTGGTGTGCTCGCTTCGCTACGGTCAATTTCTAGAACAGTGTAGTTGTCTGGCATTGTTTTAAACAAATTTTGCGTGCAGTTTACAGCCTGTTCGGTGTGGAGAATTTTGCAGTCACTTTGCTTGTATGCTATCTGCAATCGTACTGTGCATGCTAAGGGTTCTGAAAAATAACGTTACTTTGGGGGTTTTTTCTGCAATCGATGTGCATAGGAAAAAACTTATGCCACCTGGGCGAGTAGCGTCTGGTGTGGGCATATACTTTCCCAAAAAACCTACCTAAATTGCCCCTACAGCGTTTTTGGGAAAATTGCTCTTTCCATTGGCATTAAAAAAAAAACGCACTCTCACAGCTGCAAACTGCTTCCTGATTCTGACAAACTTAAGAAAAAGAGGGCACATCGACTCCTCCCTCTACGGGACCTGGGGCAAAAACTACGTGTTTCTCGCAGGAGGAAGATATACACCTAGGGAGCAAAATGGTCATATAGGCAGCTGGGTTGTTTCGGGGTGAATCAGCGTTTGGGCACTTGAAGCGGCAAAAATCAATCTTGAGCAAACAGGAACAGGAGTTTTCGCAAGGGAAGAATTTGAAGGGAAAGAGAAAAAAGGCAGTTTTCGCTTTCTGTAAATTTTTTTTGTTACAAAAACAGTAAAAGCTGTTCCCCGTTTCAATGGGGCCCGGAACCAAACAATTTTTCGAAAGCTTCAAAATCAGGCTAGCCTTGAGGTGGGGGGAACAGCATTGGGATCGTTGGTTCATACAGCATTATTGGGTAAGGCACAGGAATTTCGTCGATTAAATGACGCTGAATTTTTGATTATAAAAGTAGTGAAGACCACAGTTTTGGGAGCATATACAATCCCAAACCAAATACCGAACTTTTTAAATTAAGGCAGGGGCAGCTTGGTCAATCCCTATGGCCTTTGTGAGACAGCAACCAAGCTTTTCCCACGGTAAAAGAAAAGTGGTGTTACCTTTGAAGAGTGGTACATTTTATTCTGTTTGAAACCACTGGAGTCTGGGGGACCGAGGTTCGAGTTTTCTCAGGATCGTGACTTAACCCTGCATTGGAGGCAGCCGGGTTGGGCTAAACCCTTCGAAACAAACCCCTCCTTGTCCGAGCGGCCCCCGTCTCTTTTTTTCAACAGCCTGGCATGAGCAAGATCGCAACCTTGGAAAATGAAGTGCCCCGGGAGGGAGAACGTCTACGTCAGCAAAAAAGTCCCCGGTGACCCACGCTTCTAAACTTTATGGCCCACCTGGGAGAGCAAACTACTCATGGGTCACTGAAAACAGTATCCAGAAGACCCCAGAACGACACCTTTGCAACACAGCGGGGAGAAAGGGGCAACCTGTCGTCTGCTTCTTCTGAAACAAAGTAGGTCACATCCTCCCAACTCCCCCAAACCCCAACCCATTGGGAAAATCTCTAAAAACCCCTAGTAACTTTTCCCTAAGAAGTAAAAAAGGTTGGCCCCTTATTATTCACGAGTCTTATTTCCCCTTCAGGAAAACTAAAAAACAACTGAAGTAAAGACCTTAGAGAACTGGAGAAATTTTTGCTCCTTGTAAGAGAAGGAATTTTCCCCCTTTCAGAACATTCCCCTTGAATTCCTCTGTTTTATTGGAAGCATTTGGGGGAGCTATATTTCTTTTCCCTTTGCATAAAATTTTGTACATGCAAATATTACACTGGTATTTGATGGGGGTGTTCAAAAGGATTTCCCATAAAAAAGTCCCATGTTATTACTGGGTAATAACTTACTACTGTTGTTCTTCCTAACCTAAATGTTTAAATTTCTTCCCGGGGTTGGCCATAACCGGGCAACACCCCAAAAAGGTTTTGTCGGGAGAGAATTTGCCCACCCTTTGGACGACTCTGTTTTCCGGAATACCCCACGTTTTTTATGAGGCACCCCGGGCCCGGGGAGCCTCGTAAATCAAGTAAAACGCCCCCGATAAAGCCTTCCTATTCCCGGTTTGGGGAAAATTGCCAGAGTCCTGTTTCCATCCCCAGGACTGCCCTTTCCCCGGGAAAAACAACGAAAGGACCCTTCTTTAAATTCGTTTTTGAGCAGCCATGGTAAATCCTCTTGGGTCATCCGGTCAAGTTGAAGTTAAAAAAATTATTTGATCTGCACGAGACGGAAGGAGATAGAGGGCCGGAAATTGTTGACATTATGGTTCCAACCAAGTTTAGACCTCAAATATTAAATATAGCCATAAAAGCATTAGGAGGTCACTTAGGAATTAAAAAAACCCTTTGTAAGAATCACAAAAAAAAATTTTATTGGCCAAAATTAAAGAAAATGTGAAGAATCATATTAGGTGTTGCCGAAATGTCGAAAGGGGGAAACCTGGACATTCCATTAAACCGCACCTCTCCAACCTATACCTGCTGATGGAAAACCCTTTTTGCAGATTTAATTATAAATTTGTGTAGGTCACTACCAAGGTCAAGTCGGGAAATAAAATTTTTAATTTACATTAGGGATAAATAACCAGATATCCTGAAAAATTTCCCCATGCTAGTATTAATACAAAAGCTATTCTCAAAGCTTTAACAAAATTATTTTTTTGTTTTGGCTTTTCCTAAAACTTTAAAAGTGATCAGGGTACTAACTTCACTGCCAAAGATTTAGGGAAGTATTAACTAGGTTGGGGATAATCCAAAACTTATCCACCCCTATCATCCTAGTCCCAAGGCGCCTTTGGGAAAAAGATTCCACAACATTAAAAAAAGATGAGAACTTTTTGCATGCATTTTCCCCACAGACTGGGATGAACCTACCTTTTTTGCTGTTCTCATACGAGAACGGAAAGAGTCTCGGGGGTATAGTCCGTTTGAGCTGATTTTTGGGCACAATGTAGGGGGTTTCCTCTTTGGGTGCTAAAAGAAGGATGGAGGGGAGAAGACGTTGCTCAACACTCACAACCCGTCTTCAAGGTTGCAGGGGGGCACTCAGTTACCCAAAGGAAACCAAAAGACGCCAAAGAAGATAAAACAGAGGTATGACAAAGGCACAATTCCGCTCCTTCCATCCAGGAGCAAGGTGTTGTGCAGGAAAATACCTGACCCCCCTTGAAAGCTAGATTTAGGGGCCCTTTTGCAGATTGTAATGATTATTGATGAAAATTATGTGAGCTCCCTTGATAAGACCTAAAAAATAAAATTTACCACTCAATCAATTAAAGTCTTTTCTACACCAGATAAAGTCCCAGTAAAGATCTGTCCTCTACCCCTGAGACGACTCTGATTCTTTGCACTCTATCCTGAAATTAATATTAAACTTTAAATTTTTGCCTCCTCAAGGATCCTAGCCCTTTAAAGGGGGGGATTATCTGAAACCCAAACAATAATTTAACGGAGCTACTCAGCAAACCAATATTTTTTTCGGTGTGCCGAAAAAAAGTACTTAGGTATTATATGTAGATGTGAAAAAATCTAAACCAATAAAAATCCCCCCACAGAGCTAATCCTGAAAGCAAAGTACTTCAGCAGGGGAAATAAATTTTTGTTAAAGCATGGTTTGTGGAGGGGTCATCTAGTCCAGGGTTACCTGAAACCTTGTAAGAAGGGGTGATGGGGGGTTTCGTATGTGACGACACCGAAGGTGAACAGGTCACCATTACAGGTGTTACCCTTCCCTTCCCCGTCTGGTGACGAATTGCTTTTGGGGAAGGCTTTTTTGTTCCAAATTGATCTCCTTAAGGTACTTCAGGTCCTTTGACAGATAAGGCGAAGGAAAACTTGCCTTCGTAATTTCCCGAGGTCATTATCAATACCATTCCCCCTTCGGAATAAAAAATTCCCCCTTTCATTTCCCGAAACTTTTCCATCGGCTATTAAAGGACTTTTAAGGCACGGACAACCCCCAGTATATTTTTGTGGTGTCTATACTTGGATCAACACCTACTTTTCTTTAAAGGTCTTTTTGAGACCTTTAAAGTTCCCATTTTAAAAGTTAATTTATTAAATCTTCCCTTTGGCCAGGCCACTATCACTTTTCTAGGGCCCTGAAATAGGTATGGGTAAAGTTGCACCTAAACTTGCTAAAGTTTTTGTTAAAAAATTTTCCAGTTCCTCATGATAGGAAAACTCTTCAACGTTTCCCAGGCAGAAGGAATTTTTTCAGAAGATTCGTAAGAATTTCTCAGATATTGTACCCCTCTTACCTCCTTACCCGTACAAAGTTCCCTTTAATTGGACCTCAGACTGAACACTGCTTTTTAAAAAAGCAAAAAGATTTTGGGGACTGCACCCTTCTCTTGCTCCAACTTTTCCAAAATTTTTCATTACAGGTTGATGCTTGTGAGTCTGGGGGGGGGCAGTACTATTACAAAACGAGAATGAGGAGTTCAGCCTGTAGCATATTTTCACAATTCCCGCCACATCGGGGCTTACTCTACCATTTTAAAAAGAAGCCCCCGCGCTGGTACTGGCTTTGGGGCATTTTTGAGTTTAGTGGGCCCGACCGCAGGGGGGTCACAAATCTACAGTGATCACAATCCTCAGTAATTCAAGCCATGAAAACCCCAAAAACCCAAACTCATGCCTGGACCCAAGGGTGCAGCCCCATAAATTTCCATTAAATATTGCCGGCAAAGAAAATGTTTGGGAGACTCTTTATCTAAGTCTAAATTTTTTTTTTTTAGGTTAGGATGTTATTTGTGGTAACCCCCTTTTAGTTTTTTTTTTTGGTGGGGTTTTTTTTTTTAAACCCCCTCCGCCTGTATCTTGGACCCATGCAGCTGTCGACTGCGTCTCACTCTAAGTTAGAGTTTGGGTTTTTGGGCACGAAAAACTGAGCTCTATCTAAAAGTTGGATGGTGGAGAGGAAAAGGGGGCCCCAACATTCCCTTCCCCTTCCCTAACCCCCTTTCTTTTTTTCCTTTTTTTACACACCCCAAATTTTTTGGGGGGGGGGGGGGGGGGGGGGGGGGGGGGGGGGGGGGGGGTTTTTTGGGGGGGGGGTTTGGGGGGGGGGTTGGGCCCCTTTTTCCCTTCTGGGGTTTGGGGGTGTTTTTTGCCCCTTTCTCCTTTTGGGGGTAGTAAACCTTTTTATTTTTTTTTGGGGAAAAAATTTAACAACCCTTTTTTTTTTTCCCATTCCCCAAAACCATTTTACCGGGTTTAAATTTTAAAAGGGGCCCCCTTTTTAACTATACCCCCCCTTTTTTTAAAAGAAAGTTTTGCAAATCGAGGGTTAATTTTTGGGTAAGTTTCTGTTGCTGTCATTTTTCCCTTTTACAAGGGTTGGACTTGGGCCCCCGGTTGGTTAAATTTGGGGTCTTCTATTCTCATTGACTGGGGCCCCCCATACTTGCTGAACCCCTTTTGTTTTTGGGCATATTTTTTTATATGGTAAGAAATATAAGTTAAAACTTTTTCCGCTGTGTTTTTATTTTGTTTAAAAATTAAGGGGAGTTTAAAAGCCTTTGGTTTTTTCCGGGTTTGGGGATTTCTGAAAAAAGCCTTTTTCCCCCATTTTTCCTTAATTAAATCCCCCGGGAAATTTCAGGAGGGAATTAAAGGGGTTTTTTCATTTCCGAAAGTGGGACGTTAAAAACCCTTTTTTCCCAAAAACTAGGTTTTTGGTTTTGCTTTTTCTAAACTTCCCTTTAATCTTTAGGATTGGTTTTTACTTGGTCCCAACCCCCCTTTTTTTTGTATTGAAGGGTTTTAATGGTCCCAAATTTTTTTTGTAATATTTCCTTTATGTGGTTCTGGGCCCCCCAAACATTTTTTGCCCCGGAATGTTTCCCGGGTAAATATTATTTTTTTTTGGTTTTACTCTTTTTTTTTCAAAGAGTGAGGGGTGGTATTTGGGCTAGGGGGGATTTTTTTTTCCTGTTTATTTTATTTTTTGGATGGGATAGTTTTCCACTCTTATTTATTTTCCCCCAAGGGCCTCCGTTTTTTTTGAAAAAATTTTCTATTTCTATAGTCCCTTTTTTTGTATTTCCCCAGGAGCAGTTTTTAAATTTTTGGTTTTTTTCGCCTTGGATCATTTTTAAACAGCTTGTTCCTGGGAATTTTTGCGTTCCCTCCTGTTTAAAAAACTAAAAAAAATGAAAAAAGTTTTGGTTTGGGGGAATTTCTTTAAAAAAACTTAAAATCTGGCATTAACCTGTTTTGCAAAAATGGGTTTTTGAAAAGGGGTTTCACCCCTTTTGTTCATGGGCAATCTGTATAAACCCCCCCCCCCCCCCCCGAAGAACTGGGGTTTTATATTTTTGGAAAATTATTTTATGGGGAAAGGCTTTGGGGAAACGAACATATTTCTAATTTTTGAAAAAATTTTTTTTTCCCTGGTTTTTGGGCCGGTATATTTCAAAAAGAGTAAAGACGTATTTTTGGGTTGGTACCCAGGGGGGGGAAATTGCAAATTTATATCTGTATTGGTTTGGAAGTGGGGGAAAAATTTTCCAAAATTATTCAAAATTTTCAAAGGGAAAAATGGACCTCACAGGGTTTTTAAAAAAAATCTTAATTGCGTGGATTTTTGGTGAAAAAAAAAAAAAGATTGCTAGTTTGAATAAAAAAAAATTTTTTTTCCCGGCCCTAAGCAAAACAAAGCTAAAAGAGGATAGGGGAGTTTCGGTAGGGGGAAATAAATGGGATTAAATCTGGAGTATCTGATAGAGTTAGGGGCTAAGGAATGGGTAGCAATAATGTTGAAGGATCATTTTATGGAAGGAGAAAGTGAATATGAATGTGTAACATTCAAGGATTATATGGATTAAAGTAAAGGTTGGGTGCGAAAAGTGGGTCATAATAAGCGTGAATGCACCTGGAGAAGAGAGGAATGTAGAGGAGAGAGAGAAAAATTTTTTGGGGGATGTTAAAATGATTGTATAGGGCCTTTGAACCAAGTGAGAGAGTAATTTGGTAGGGGACCTGAATGCTAAAGTAGGGGAAACTTTTGGAGAGGGTATGGTAGGTAAGTTTGGGGTGCCAGGTGTAAATGATAATGGGAGCCCTTTGATTGAACTTTGTAAAAGAAAGGGATTTAGTAATAGGTAATACATATTTAAAAAAAAAAAAGATAAATAACTATACAAAAATTGATATAGGGTTGGATTATGTATTAGTAGATAAAAGACGGTGAGTAGACTTCAGGATGTACATGTTTTTTAGAGGGGCCACAGATATATCACTTTTTTTGTTGTAGCTGCACTGAGAGTAAAAGGTAGATGGGATACAAGGAAAATAGAAGCATCAGGGAAGAGAGAGGTGAAAGGTTTATGAACTAAAAGAGGAGCAGTTAGGGTAAGATATATAAAACAGCTATAGGAGGATAGATGGGGTAATGAGAGCCCTAGGCAATGGGGTCGAAGAGTATGGGGTAGTTTAAAAATATAGTGTTAGAGTGTTCAGCAGAAGTTTGTGGTTACAGGAAAGTTGGTGCGGGAGGGGAAGAAGAGCGATTGGTGGAATGATGATGTAAAGAGTAGGAAGGGAGAAAAAGTTAGCAAAATGAGAAGTTTTTACAAAGTAGAAGTGATGCAAGGGGGAAGAGTATATGGATAAAAAGAGAGAGGTTAAGAAGGGGTGGTGAAGCAATGTAAAAAGGAGCAAATGAGAGAGTGGGTGAGATGTTATCATCAAATTTGTTGAAATAAAAAATTTGGAGTGGATTAACAAGTTGAGGAAGCCTAAAAAACAAATGGATTTGTCAGTAAAAATAGGAGAGGGGAGTTATTAAATGGAGAGTTAAAGGGTTTTTTGGGAAAATGGAGGGAATATTTTTAGGGAAATTGTTTTAAAAGTTGAAGGATAGGAAGCTGTTATTTTATGATATGGGCAAGGAGGAAAAAACATCTTGAAAGGGGTTTAGGAAAAAGTCATTGTGAGGGGGGGGAAACTTAAGAGGGAGTAGGAAAAAAAAGAAAGGGGTAACACACTTGGGGTTGATGGGATAAAAATAGAAAAGTTTAAAAGCAGGGGGGAGTGGGTTTGGGGTTTATTTAATTTAAAAGTAAAGGGAAAAGGGTAAGGTACCACGGGTTGGCCCTACAGCATTTATATTTTCCCTTTTTAAAAAGGCAAAGAGGAAAAAAAAAGATTTTTCAAAAAATTTTTGGGGGGTAATCTGATTTAGTATACCCTTTTAAAGTGTAGGTAGAATTTTTTTATTGAAAGAATTAAAAGAAGACGGAGAATAGGGTAGCAGATGAACAAGGGGGCTTTAGGAAAAGGTAAGGGGGGGGTACCAGGGGGTTTTCAGTGAAACATAAAAAAGGAAACCATAAATTTTGATAAGGCCCAAAGAGGGGTTTTGTGGCCTTTTGGATTTGGAAAGGCGTATTTACAGGGCGGATAGGGGGGGAAAGTGGAAGATGTTGCCAAATGGGATGGGGTAGAGGTAAAGGTTTTCCCTGAAAGCATTGAAGAGGTTTTACGAGGATATTTTAGGGCCCCAAATTAAAGGGGAAGTAGGGGAAAAAGGGGGGAATTTTTTAAACCCAGTAAAAAAAGGCCTTAGACAAGGGAAAGTGTTTAATTTACCCGTGTTTAATAAAATTTTCCCGGGTGAAAAAGAAAAAATCGAGGGTCTTGGCCAAAAGGGGCCCCTGGAGTTAAAAAAATAAAGAAACACACATAAAGTGGAAAATTTTCCAGTTTCTCTTTGCTGATGACACGAAAAAGAAGTTTGGGGAGAGGTTTGGGGGATGAATTTGGGGAGGGGATGAAAAGAAAAAATTAAAAATGAAAACAGGAAAAAGTAAGAAAAAATGAGGTTTAAAAAAAATAGGTGGGTGAAAGATTGGATATCAGATTGGGGGGGAGAGAAACAAAGGGGGAGGTAAAAATTTAAAAAATTTGGGAGTGGACGTGTCAGCGGAAAGGGGTGGGGAGAAAAATGAGGTGAAATCATAGAATTTATGAGGGGAAAAAGGGGGACGGTTTCACTTTGGAGTCTGTGGAGACAAAGAACGTTGTCCTTGGAGGCAAAGAGGGGAATGTATGACAGTATAGTCTTACCAACACTCTTATATGGGTGTAAAGCATGGGTGATGAATGCTGCAGCGAGGAGAAGGCTGGAGGCAGTGGAGATGTCTTGTCTGAGGGCAATGTGTGGTGTGAATATAATGCAGAGAATTCGTAGTTTGGAAGTTAGGAGTCCTGGAGATGGGAAGTACAGTGCCTGCACTCTGATTACATCGTCTTCAAGTATCTTCTGCTTCTATCAACTTTTCTGTACTCGACTGAAGAAGCCTACTGTGTAGGCGAAACGTTTCGAAATAAAGATACCTAACTGTTGCATATGTGTCTTACCTAACAAACTATTTTATGTTGAACTATACAGTAGATGCTTTAATAATAGTAAGAAAAAGACAGCAACAACTTCAGGAAGAAATGAAAGCTGAAAAACATTAAAATTTGGTAATACATAACTGAGTAGCAACATCTTTAGTTCACAGTAGAATAACCCGGGCTCAATCCCAGACAAGTCTTAACTTACAAGCAAGTCTCGCTACTTCTCCTAAATTCTGATGTTACTGACTGGTTTGAATTTGTTGGTTTTTTGAGATAAACTGAGGTGGTATAACAGCTCGGTACTTAATCATCTGTGTAGACAAATCATCAAAGACTTTCAGCTGTCTGGATTTTCTTGTGAATCTGTACTAGAAGAACTAAAAAAAATCAGTGACAAATGCATATCACTGCATTTTTCAGTTAAAAGTCATTTATAAAATTTAAATGAAAATACTGTATCAACTGTGCGACATTTCGGTCGCACTTGTTTAATTCATCTTACTTAAAAATTAAAACACCAAATATCGAAATGCAACTTTTCTGGTGTCGTACCCCTTAAAATATAGCTTTTGATTAAGTGTTCTGTGAAATACAATGTAAACTCACGGCATAAGTTAAATAGGTTGTTGGTTGTTTCTAATATATTTTAAACAAAAGGAAAAAGTCATTAATGCTAATAATTCTCAAAGAGATCATCAGTTGACATCATGATGAGTAAGACAGAAATTTCCTGTGTTCACAACTTCTCTTATGTTCTCTGTGTCAGGTAAAGTTACACTTTACATGTCATCATATGAAACAAAGTCATGAAGTCTGTAACTCTTCACATACAACGAGCTCTCTGTATCTCTGGAAAACATTAAAGAAGTAATTTAAATTAATAATTTTACTGAATGTTGTCCTAGATCTTAACAGTATCCTAGCTAATATATCTAGCACTAATTATTGATTCTTGCCTTTAAAGTAAAGTGATTGTAAATAATGCAATAAAAATGCAAATTACTGCATAAAGTTTATCTATAGGCAAGCTAAGTGAAGCCTAGTGAGGTGCGCAGTTCCTTTCTTCTAGGCTTGTACACTATATTATCTACAATACTCATGATAGACAATGAAAAAAGTCAACCAGTGGAAACAAAGACACGACGTAAATCATTCTTTCAGTACAACGTTTCTTCTACAACTATGCTTCATCAGGAACATTGGTATAAACAAATACAAAATATTATAAGATAAACGAGCACAGCAAGGTCAGGCTCAGAAAAAAAACAGGTCACATATGAGGTCTTGAAACAGAAATCAAATATGTGTGAGGTCAGATATAGTTGAAGTCAGGTATAGGTGATACCAGTTTCAGGTTGTGTCAGATGTTGGGGAAACTAAGTGGTGAGACTTCTAAGGTGACAGGTCTCTTATTTACATTATATGAATCAAGAACATTGTGGACAATAGGTCCAGGAAACACATACCTTCTGCTTCTTTTGCTCACTGGTATTTGCTGTTTTAAAAATTTTGCGTTAGGACTTGTCCTTTTGATGAAAGAATTGTGTTCTTGCCAGCTTCATGATGTGGAAATATAGGATGAAATAGACTACACATACATTGTTGGTTTTATCCCTGACACTGAAGGTATCGCATCAGTCACATGGCATCGCACATCAAAAATTGACAGGTGTATTATCAAAACATCTGTCCAAAACGTTGGGATCTGTCACCAGTTTACAGTACAAATGAGACACTTTAGAAACTTGCTTTCTAGACTCACCATTGTGGGCATTAAGACCAAGAAATTTCTGGCTTAGACGTTACCTCCATCTTCATTTAGGTTGTTAGGTAAGACACATATGCAACAGTTAGGTATCTTTATTATGATACCTTACTGTTGCATATGTGTCTTACCTAACAACCTGTCGGTATTTTATACCATTTTAATGTTCATTTAGGTTCCCATCGATCGAGCAATTTGAGGTCTTCGCAGTTCTGTCACAGCTGACATCATCTGACCTCGTCGTGATTCGGCTTTTCACTGACATCTTTGATTCCCGTGTCAGGTTACTTTTCAAGTTCGGCAATAACACTTACAAAATGTAAAATGAATATGTTAAAAAACACACTTATATGATGTTGAAAACATTTTTTGAGGACACTTTACGCCACTAGTGGCTTCTTCATAAATGAAATAGTTGAGCGGTCATCCTTCAGTGTAGATTTAACAATCTATTTAGAACACGATAAGACGGACCATTTGAAGCATATTTTCCCACGACTCAACATTTGTCTTAGACATATGAACGACATCTTGGTCATTGTTTTCAAGCTTGTCAACCTCGCTGAACATGGTTGAGTCCTCCATATATTTCACTCTAGAAGAAGAAAGATGAGGTTCCATATCTTTTCTTGACGTCTTGCTCATCAAAGATGGTTTAAAAAATACATAAACGCTACACCTTGACCTCAAAACCAAGCAGGTAGTGATAAGTTTCTTTTTTTCTGGCACTTACAATTGCAGTGATAACATCTGTTAGAAGAACAAGATTCATTGAGATATTCGCCATCATAAAATTCCCAACATACATAATCCGGAAAATAAAAATCATTCCATGTACACTACACACTCAAGGTGGATACCAACACTTGTCCTTCCCAACGAACAGACTGTCATAACATGTTAGAAACTTCTCTGAACAACCAATAGTTATGTAGCAGTCTGTACCACCAAAACAATGCAAGAGATCTTCAGAAGTCTTAAACACACACAACAGGATTATGCAGTATAACGTATGGTGGGATGCTATAGTCTCTCAGGAGGCCGTGACGAGACCCTCAGACACTCCAACAGGAAAATATTCCAGCAGGAAGGATAAAACCAGCAATGTGCTGTCCATCACTACTGTCATTCTCACATCATGGACTGACCGAGAGTACAACTGTTACAACAGGAAGATGACAGGGCTAGACAGATTTTTGGAAGCACCAGTGATCCATCTCACTATATCACTGAGCAAAATAGCGGAATATACATTTTGACTAGACTAATTGCACCCACTGACCGTGATTTACATTATAATCAATAAATCTGTCACTGTACTCACACCTCTTACTCTCACCTCTACCTGACATTACCAATGTCACTTATACTTAATCTCGCAATTTCATATCAACAGATGTTATCTGTTTTTCATCAAGCTTGACTTATTATTGCTTGTTTGTCCTGTAAGGTGCCGTACAGTACTTACATATTCTTGTATACTCGATAAAAACCAGACTTGGGCGAAACGTTGTATTAAAAAATTCTCTGCACCCAGCATCTTTATTTCCTACAATACTAATGGTCATCACAGTAATCTACTCTCTAAAAATTGGCAAAATTAGTTGTAAATTTTGAGTAATATAATGGAATGGTTTACCTTGGACACTGGAACCTGGGATCATGTTACTCAATATATACTGCAAATTATCAAATGATTCTTAAGTACCAGTAAAAAGAAATATTACAGTAACAGAAAACACATGTAATGAAGCAGTTAACAAATACATGGTGCATGTTAATTTTTAAAAATTTTTAATTAATCTATGAACAATGTTCATATCCATACTGTTAATTTAGGTTCATCCTCTTTAATCTAGAGGATGTCTCAGTCTTAATCTACAAGGTCCTTCCTTGTTGTTTTCAATTAAATATCCATCTGAATAAGATTTATCCATTCTCTTAACAATTGATGTCTCCATTTTAATCTGCTTTATCCATTATCACCATCGGCAACACTGTTTGTTACTGACAGAGTAGTTACTTTCTCAGAAAAGATGCTGTGATGCTTCTTATTTTGTCGTTCCTTTACCAGGAACTACAGTACCTACAATAAACAAGTTAGTTGTATTGTTAGAAGGATGTAATCATTTCCTGCAGTAAACAACAGCTGCCTCTCTAGGTAGATGCTGTTTCAGAACTCGGGTCTTCAACTGCTCGGAACTGTAGCAGAATCACTAGGTATGTGGCGACAAAACTAGCAACCTGCAATACCAGATATAATATAAATATTTAAGTATATTAAAAAACAATGATTCTTAAGTGATTTGTATTAGTTTTTCATATCTGTAATGTATTAACAATTAAGTTTTATTTACATCAACTAGTCTGCTCTTAGCCAAAACGTAAAAGCCACCGACGCTGAAGGCAGGATAGTTGTCCAGTATGTCCAGCAGATACGTCAACTGGAATGCAAGACGTGTCTATATAAGAACATAAGAACATAAGAACGAAGGAACACTGCAGCAGGCCTACTGGCCCATGCGAGGCAGGTCCAAGTCTCTTACCGGCTTAAGCCAACGCACCCAACCTAGTCAGGTCAGGTCACATTGACTTAAGGGAGGAACACGGCAACCGACCTGGTAGCACAAGCTATCAGGTCCAACTCACACCCACCCACATCCACTCATGTATTTATCCAACCTATTTTTAAAGCTACACAACGTTCTGGCCTCTATCACTGTACTCGGGAGTTTGTTCCACTCATCCACAACTCTATTACCAAACCAGTACTTTCCTATATCCTTCCTGAATCTGAATTTTTCCAACTTAAAACCATTGCTGCGAGTCCTGTCTAGGCTAGATATTTTCAGCACACTATTTACATCCCCTTTATTTATTCCTGTCATCCATTTATACACCTCAATCATATCCCCCCTAATTCTACGTCTTTCTAGAGAGTGAAGATTCAGGGCCCTTAGTCTATCCTCACAGGGAAGGTTTCTGATACATGGGATCAACTTTGTCATCCTCCTTTGTACATTTTCCAGAGCATTTATATCCATTCTGTAATATGGTGACAAAACTGTGCAGCATAATCTAAATGAGGCCTAACCAAGGATATATAGAGTTGAAGAACAACCTGAGGACTCCTATTATTTATGCTTCTTGATATGAAGCCAAGGATTCTATTAGCTTTATTGCGAACACTTATGCACTGTTGTTTTGGTTACAGATTACTGCTAACCAGAACTCCTAAATCTTTTTCGCAATCCTTAATATTAAGATCTACATTATTTAGTTTATATGTGGCATGGTTATTGTCCTGTCCAACATTTAGAACTTTCCATTTGTCTATATTAAACTGCTTCTGCAACTTCTCCGACCACTGCATCAGTCTATTCAAATCTTCCTGGAGTGCTCTAATGTCCTCGTCAGAATGAATTCGACGGCCTAATTTGGTGTCATCTGCAAACTTGCTGATGTCGCTCTTTATGCCCTCATCTATGTCGTTTATGTAGATTGTGAACAGCAGGGGGCCCAACACTGACCCCTGAGGAACACCGCTCGTGACGCTTCCCCACTCTGACTTCTCCCCATTTATGCAAACTCTCTGCTGCCTATCTGTCAACCATGCCTCTGTCCAGGAAAAAAAATCTCCTATTCCATGTGCGTTAATTTTCCTCAATAGTCTCTGATGTGGGACCCTGTCAAAAGCCTTACTGAAGTCCATATACACAATATCATATTCATTACCATGATCTACCTCCTCAAATACCTTAGTGAAAAAAGTTAATAAATTCGTAAGGCAGGAACGCCCATTTGTAAAACCATGCTGAGATTCGTTGATTAATTTATGCTTTTCAAGGTGGCTACTAACTGCCTCGGCAATTATTGATTCCATAAATTTTCCCACTATTGAGGTTAGGCTTATTGGTCTATAGTTCGAAGCTAAGGACCTGTCACCTGCTTTGAAAATAGGTATCACATTTGCCATTTTCCACTTATCTGGCACCATGCCAGTCTGTAGTGATATGTTGAAAAGATTAGCCAAAGGTTTGCTAAGCTCCTCTTTACATTCCTTTAGAACCCTTGCATACAGTTCATCAGGGCCTGGGTATTTGTTAGGTTTTAATTTTTTTATTTGCCTAAGGACCATGTCACTTGTGACCCTAATCGTGCACAGTTTATTACCGTCCTGTTCTACATAATTTATCATTTCTGGAATATCGCTGGTATCCTCCTGTGTAAAAACTGAGAGGAAGTATGTGTTATAAATTCTACACATTTCCTTATCACTGTCAGTGAGCTGACCCGAGGAACTTTTGAGTGGGCCTATCTTGTCCCTGATCTTACTTCTGTATACCTGAAAGAATCCTTTTGGGTTAGTCTTCGATTCTCTTGCAACTTTAACCTCATAATCTCTTTTTGCTTTTCTAATTCCCTTTTTTATTTCTCTCTTTAACTGAATATATCTATTTCTTAATTGCCCCTCTCCTCTTTTGATTTGCTTATATATGCCTCTCTTTTGACCAATCAGATATTTTAATCTATTGTTCATCAATTTAGGATCATTTTTGTTTGATCTGATTTCCCTATTTGGAACATAATTTGACTGAGCAGCTAGAACTATGCCCTGGAAAGTGTCATATTGGCAACCATCACCACCTACCTGACCCTTAGTCAGGTCATTCCAGTTCAGCCCACCTAAGTAATTTTTCAGTCCTATGAAATCAGCCAAGCGAAAGTCAGGGACAGAGACTTGATTGCCATTATTAGGGGAATTCCATGATACATTAAAACTGAGTAATTTGTGATCACTTTCCCCAAGCTCATCATTAACCTCAAGATTATTAATTAGTGTTTCCCTACTGGCAAGAACCAAGTGAAGGAGGTTATTTCCCCTAGTTGGCTCTGTCACAAACTGTTTTAAAAAGCAATCCTGGATCGTATCAAGAAAGTCACCTAACTCTAAATTTCCTGTCAAATTGCTCCAGTCAATCTGTCTATAGTTGAAATCTCCCATCAGCACAACATTTTCGTATGTAGATGCCTTATGAATTTCGTCCCATAGAAGTTTACTGCACTCTCTATCAAGATTTGGGGCCCTGTAAATCACACCCAAAATTAGTTTTTTTCGGCCCTCGAGAAGCTGTAACCAAACAGATTCATTGCCTGACGCTTCTAATTTTATATCTTGTCTAACACAACAATTTAAAATGTCTCTGACATACATCGCTACTCCACCACCCTTCCTGTTGACCCTGTCAGTGTGGAATAATTTATAGCCTTGTATGTGACATTCAGAGGGCATCTGTCTATCTTTCAGATTGAGCCAGGTCTCTGTTATAGCAATAATATCTGTGTTTCCTGCACTTGCAATTAATCTTAGCTCATCTATCTTATTTCTTACACTCCTGCTATTAGTATAGTAAACCTTAAGGGAGCTAGTCCCTTGTTGCCTTCTGCTGTCCCCCTTTGTTTGCTGACCTGATTTATTGTCTTTATTTATAACTTCATGCTGAATGCCTTTTATACATTTACTGTTTCCAACCCTAGTGTTGCAACATGCTTGTTTCCCACACACACCCATACCTCTATCTTCTATCAGTTTAAAATCATAGGCATTTCACCAGTGGCCTTCTCAATTGAGTTTGCAAGTGCTACCACTCCAGCCCCAGAGAGATGTACCCAATCCCTTGCATACATACCATGTTTGCCATAAAAGTTGTTCCAGTTGTCAATGAATGGGATTGCAAGTTCCTTGCAGTATCTGTCTAGCCAGCAATTTACACCAATTGCCCTAGACAACCATTCATTTCCTACTCCCCTTCTCGGCAAGATATACATATGATTGGGACCCCTCCCTTAGACTTAATGAAATCTATAGCTGACATGTACTTATCTAGCAGGTCTTCTCTCCTACCCTTCCCAATATCATTTCCACCAGCACTGAGACAGATAATGGGCTTGTTCCCATTACCTGACATGATATTATCCAACCTGTTAACTATGTCCCCAACACCAGCTCCAGGGAAGCACACTCTATCTTTCACCTTCTTATTCCTATTACAAAAAGCACGGTCAATATATCTTACCTGAGAGTCACCAACCACAAGAATGCACTTACCTCTGTTAGCACGGGCAGTAGTACACTTACCTTCACTGGCCACTGAAGTACATTCATCCTGAAGAACAGAGAAGTGATTTCCTACCTTCAGATCTTCACTCTTAACTTTCCTTATTCTGATTCTCCTTCCATTACTGGGAACCACTCGCCACTTTTAGCAGGTGCTGGACTGCACCTCACTGCTGGTAGCCGTTGCTACCTCCCCACCTACAGCCTCCTCACAGCGAGAGACAGACTGCACCTCACTGCTAGAAGCCTCATTCCCCACAACTCCAGCCACCTCACACTCTCTCCCAGACCCATTGAGGTGGACCTTCAGCCTCCTAATCTCCTCCTGGAGAAGCAAGACCTCCTCTTTCAACTCTCCAACCTCAATTTTTAAAACACTGCAGAAGCAAGCCATGCTTTGTAACCGTCCACGCTAATCCCCAAAGCAGCTCAAGGTCTGTGACCTCACGTGACGACTGACCACTGACCACTGAGACGTTATTAAAGTAATTATGGAAAATACTACATGAACACACTTAATTAGTCTTACCTGGGTACTTATTCATAGACGAGGGGTCCTATCTTCCCGTCAGTCTTCCATGTAATTGTCATAGACGAGGGGTCCTATCTTCCCGTCAGTCTTCCATGTAATTGTCATAGACGAGGGGTCCTATCTTCCCGTCAGTCTTCCATGTAATTGTCATAGACGAGGGGTCCTATCCTCCAGTCAGTCTCCCATGAAATTATCATAGACGATGGGTCCTATCTTCCCGTTAGTCTTCCATGCAATTATCGTAGACAAGGGGTCCTGTCTTCCCGTCAGTCTTCCACGTAATTATCATAGATGGACATTTCTCGCCTAGCTGCCCGGGTGAGTGGTCGCTCCTCACAACTCTCTGTCAACAGCCAAGCTAACAACCCAGTGCTCGTCATGGTCTTTGGCTTACGTCGCAGAGTAAACACTGTTGGAATTGAATTAGTGCATGGATCCATCACGCCTGCGATGGTCCATGATTTGTTGCCAATGATTATCAGAGACACCTACGGCATCGATGACAAGGAGCTCTACAGCGTGGCTTTAAATGACTCTTTCAGGATATTCGTGAAATTGCTCCACACGCAGGTGTATGAGGGTCTTGTTGATCATTACCATGATCTTAGTATGGAAGTGACCCTGGAAGTGAGCATCAGACTTGTGGACATTTCCGGACAGTATACGTGGGTGAGGGTACGGAACGTACCTTTTGAGGCGAATGAGGTCGACATTCGTCAAGCTTTCGAAAGGTATGGAGTTGTACATGTTGCCCAACAGGGAAAATGGGTGATGGGTGCACGTGCTGGTTACCCTGAGGGAAGTTTCTCCATTAAAATGACCCTCCGTCACCCCATACCCTCCTATGTTATCTTGGAGGATTTCAGAACTCAAGTGATGGTGACGTATGCTGGGCAGAGGAGAACTTGTAGGATATGTGGAGACTATGATCATGTTGCAGCTGAGTGTGGCAGGCGGGGCCGGGCTGGGCGACCGGCTGAAGCAGCGCCCACTGGCAAGAGGCAGGACGTTCCTGAGTCTGCCCAGGTGAAGGATTGAGGGCGTGGTCAACTTTGGAGCGAAATGGTTGAGGCGTCAGAGTTGGATGCTAGGCATGAGGCGGCAGTGAATGTTGCTGGGCACGGTGTGGACGGGCTGATACCGGGTACGGAAGATGCGCAGCTGTTAGTGGTGGAGGTGCATAGTGAGGAGGAACCCAGTTCATCGATGGAGGAGAGTGTTGTCACCAGGAAACAGGCAGCAGCGACATCCAACTCTGATGATGTCTTAACACCGGCCCAACGCCCAGGGAAGGTGTGGGTGGTGGAGGCTAGCAGTGTAGGAGGGAGGAGGCACCAGCAACAGGTGGTGCAGGATGGCCAGGGTTTCCTGCATGGTGAGCATGGTAAGGGCAGCAAGAAGGGCCCTGGTGCACATGTAAAGGGGGATGTGGGCCAGAGGGACACAAGCATTAACTGGCCTCCGGTGTATGATGCTGAACGTTAATGGCTTGTGTGAGAGAATGAAGTGTGATTGGTTTTGTATGTTCTTGCATAGGTACCGTGTGTGTGGATGTAGCATATATTCAGGAATATAACTGGAAAGCTGGCAAGGATTTTTAGGTGGAGGGCTATCAGAGATTTGTGATGCATTCGGAGCGATTAAAAGGGGGACAGACATCTTAATCAGGGCGGCAAGCCTGTTTGTATTGGTAAGGAGTGATGGGGGGTAGATGGCAGGATCTTAAGAGTGGATGGATGATGGAGGGATGAGACAGTGGATTTTGTGTGCATGTACGCGCCAGCAGAGAACATAGTGTGCGTTAAGAATGCTTTTGTGAGGGAAGAGCTGGTGTATTTCTTACGATCTTTACCTTCTCTTGCAATAGTGGGAGGGGATTGGAATTGTGCTGTTAGAAGAGATGTGGTGCTGAGGAGGGCGGGTTTTTTGTCACTTATTTTGGGGGAGCTTCTCTGTGATGTGCAACTGCGGGATGTGTTTGCCGGGGGTTCATGGGAGGTGGACCATAAATATGTGAGGGAGGGCTGTGGGGCAAGGTTAGAAAGACTATATGTTATGCAGTGTGTTGGTATAGAGTCTGTCCATACAGTAGAGGCACCTTATTCTGGTCATAGAGCAGTTGTAGCAGAGGTGGGGTGGGAGGCGTTAGCTAGAAATTAAATACGAGGGTTGTCGGGGATGAGGAGGCAGTGGTGGGTTTTGCTGCACTATGGGAGGAGCTTGGGGAGAAGGGGAGGGTAGTTGATGATGTGGTGGGATAGCATTGCAAAGGCTAGTTTACCTGGAGTTTACCTGGTCAGAGTTCCGGGGGTCAACGCCCCCGCGGCCCGGTCTGTGACCAGGCCTCCTGGTGGATCAGAGCCTGATCAACCAGGCTGTTGCTGCTGGCTGCACGCAAACCAACGTACGAGCCACAGCCCGGCTGGTCAGGAACCGACTTTAGGTTCTTGTACAGTGCCAGCTTGAAGACTGCCAGGGGTCTGTTGGAAATCCCCCTTATGTATCCTGGGAGGCAGTTGAGCAGTCTCGGGCCCCTGACACTTATTGCATGGTCTCTTAACGTGCTAGTGACACCCCTGCTTTTCATTGGGGGGATGCTGCATCGTCTGCCAAGTCTTTTGCTTTCGTTGTGAGTGATTTTCGTGTGCAAGTTCGGTACTAGTCCCTCTAGGATTTTCCAGGTGTATATAACCATGTATCTCTCCCGCCTGCGTTCCAGGGAATACAGGTTCAGGAACCTCAAGCGCTCCCAGTAATTGAGATGTTTTATCTCCATTATGCGCGCCGTGAAGGTTCTCTGTACATTTTCTAGGTGAGCAATTTCACCTGCCTTGAAAGGTGCTGTTAGTGTGCAGCAATATTCCAGCCTAGATAGAACAAGTGACCTGAAGAGTGTCATCATGGGCTTGGCCTCCCTAGTTTTGAAGGTTCTCATTATCCATCCTGTCATTTTTCTAGCAGATGCGATTGATACAATGTTATGGTCCTTGAAGGTGAGATCCTCCGACATGATCACTCCCAGGTCTTTCACGTTGGTGTTTCGCTCTATTTTGTGGCCAGAATTTGTTTTGTACTCTGATGAAGATTTAATTTCCTCGTGTTTGCCATATCTGAGTAATTGAAATTTCTCATCGTTGAACTTCATATTGTTTTCTGCAGCCCACTGAAAGATTTGGTTGATGTCCGCCTGGAGCCTTGCAGTGTCTGCGATGGAAGACACTGTCATGCAGATTCGGGTGTCATCTGCAAAGGAAGACACGGTGCTGTGGCTGACATCCTTGTCTATGTCGGATATGAGGATGAGGAACAAGATGGGAGCGAGTACTGTGCCTTGTGGAACAGAGCTTTTCACCGTAGCTGCCTCGGACTTTACTCTGTTGACGACTACTCTCTGTGTTCTGTTAGTGAGGAAATTATAGATCCATCGACCGACTTTTCCTGTTTTTCCCTTAGCACGTATTTTGTGCGCTATTACGCCATGGTCACACTTGTCGAAGGCTTTTGCAAAGTCTGTATATATTACATCTGCATTCTTTTTATCTTCTAGTGCATTTAGGACCTTGTCGTAGTGATCCAATAGTTGAGACAGACAGGTGCGACCTGTTCTAAACCCATGTTGCCCTGGCTTGTGTAACTGATGGGTTTCTAGATGGGTGGTGATCTTGCTTCTTAGGACCCTTTCAAAGATTTTTATGATATGGGATGTTAGTGCTATTGGTCTGTAGTTCTTTGCTGTTGCTTTACTGCCCCCTTTGTGGAGTGGGGCTATGTCTGTTGTTTTTAGTAACTGTGGGACGACCCCTGTGTCCATGCTCCCTCTCCATAGGATGGAAAAGGCTCGTGATAGGGGCTTCTTGCAGTTCTTGATGAACACGGAGTTCCATGAGTCTGGCCCTGGGGCAGAGTGCATGGGCATGTCATTTATCGCCTGTTCGAAGTCATTTGGTGTCAGGATAACATCGGATAGGCTTGTGTTAATCAAATTTTGTGGCTCTCTCATAAAAAATTCATTTTGATCTTCGACTCTCAGTCTGGTTAGCGGCTTACTAAAAACTGAGTCATATTGGGACTTGAGTAGCTCACTCATTTCCTTGCTGTTATCTGTGTAGGACCCATCTTGTTTAAGTAGGGGCCCAATACTGGACGTTGTTCTCGACTTTGATTTGGCATAGGAGAAGAAATACTTTGGATTTCTTTCGATTTCATTTATGGCTTTTAGTTCTTCCCGCGATTCCTGACTCCTATAAGATTCCTTTAGCTTAAGTTCGATGCTTGCTATTTCTCTGACCAGTGTCTCCCTACGCATTTCAGATATATTGACCTCTTTTAGCCTCTCTGTTATTCTTTTCCGTCGCCTGTAAAGGGAGCGCATGTCTCTTTCTATTTTACATCTACTCCTCCTTTTTCTTAGAGGAATAAGCCTTGTGCATACATCGAGTGCCACCAAGTTAATCTGTTCTAGGCATAAGTTGGGGTCTGTGTTGCTTAGTATATCTTCCCAGCTTATATCGGTTAGGACTTGGTTTACTTGGTCCCACTTTATGCTTTTGTTATTGAAGTTGAATTTGGTGAATGCTCCCTCGTGACTAGTCTCATTTTGTCGGTCTGGGGCTCCACGCATACATGTCTGAACCTCAATTATGTTGTGATCTGAGTATATTGTTTTTGATATGGTGACATTTCTTATCAGATCATCATTGTTAGTGAAGATGAGGTCTAGTGTATTCTCCAGTCTAGTAGGCTCTATTATTTGCTGGTTTAAATTGAATTTTGTGCAGAGATTTAAAAGTTCGTGTGAGTGTGAGTTTTCATCAGAGCTGCCTCCTGGTGTTATTACTGCAACAATATTATTTGCTATATTCCTCCATTTTAGGTGCCTTAAGTTGAAATCCCCCAGGTGCAAGATGTTGGGTGCAGGAGCTGGAAGATTTTCCAGACAGTGGTCAGTTTTTAACAGCTGTTCCTGGAATTGCTGGGATGTTGCATCCGGAGGCTTGTAGACTACCACAATGACTAGGTTTTGGTTTTCGACCTTTACTGCTAAAACTTCCACTACATCATTTGAGGCATTAAGCAGTTCTGTGCAAACAAGTGACTCTGCAATGTACAGGCCAACCCCCCCCCCTTTTGCCTGTTCACTCTGTCACATCTGTATAGGTTGTAACCTGGGATCCATGTTTCATTGTCTAAGTGATCTTTTATGTGGGTCTCAGTGAAAGCCGCGAACATTGCCTTTGCCTCTGCAAGCAGTCCACAGATGAAAGGTATTTTGTTGTTTGTTGCTGGCTTTAGACCCTGTATATTTGCAAAGAAGAATGTCATCGGACTGGTGGTATTGTTGGTACTGGGGGGGACTTTTTTTTCCGGCGTTAGTATCTGTATCTGTTGGTTTGGAGTGGAGGTCATCGTCTGTGGTTCCACTCCAGGAATGACTGGATTTTGTGTACGATTTCTGCCATTTCCTGCCAGTTTTTTTCATTCCTGGCACTAAAAAACCTCTCCCTCTTGAGTGGCTGTGACTACCCAGGTTTTCCCATTGCCTGGATGTTTTGTATCTTTTGGTCCCCTTTAGATGGTGTGCCTGGCAATTTAAGTTATAGCACAGTCTTTCCTGTACTGAAGAGGTACGCAGTTCAGGGTGAAAAAGCTTACAGGAAGGGAGTTTGCATTTTCCTGTTGTCATATGGGCATGGCATTTTCTAGGGTGGTCATAGTTGCACATCCCGTCTGTTTTTCCAGATTTCCCATGCCTGCAGATACCAAGTGCATAGTATGTGCACAGGCTTGGTTTCCATTTGCCTTGGGTTTCTGTGACTGTATTTCCTGTTGGTGCATGTTTCCCTGTCTTACTCCTATCCTCTCTAGCACCAACAATAGAGCTCCCGCCAGTTGTTTTTGGCAATATATCCTCACTATTGCTAGTGGAGTCCTCTTGTTTGCTATTTCCTGCGGTATTTCTAGTTTGCAATATTTGTTTTATCTTATCTTTGACTACACTTGTTTCCCTACTACGGCTCCTGTCCCCAATGAGGTCATTTATATGTATTCCTTCCTGCACATAATTCCCAACTACCTGGACAAAATCTCCAGCTTCACCATTACTGTCCCCCAGGACAGCACCTCCAGCTTCACCTTACTGTCTCCCAGGACAGCACCTCCAGCTTCACCATTACTGTCTCCCAGGACAGCACCTCCAGCTTCACCATTACTGTCTCCCAGGACAGCACTATCAGCCCCACATTTACTGACTACCAGGACTTCACCTCCAGCCTTACAGTTTCTGACTGCATGGCCAGTATCAAGGGCAGTACCATTCAGCCCAGACTTTTTATGTTCCCATCTGTTGTAGAAAGGTTCCAGGTTGTCTATGAAAGCAGCTTTGATGTTGTCCTATTTAAATACCCTTATGATTTTAGTCCACAGATTTATCTCATTTGGGCATTCCCGAAAACACTTACCTGTTTAAATACTGTTTGTAGCTAGTTCTTGGATATCTGCACAAGGGGCGTGACACCAATTTCCACAAAAATGACAATTTATCCATGTGGAAGCCCGTTTGTTTGATTGACCGCAGACTACACTGAGCTTCATAATGATTTGAATGGTTGATTTACTGTAATTCCACTAGCAACCTCTTGAATATTCTATTAATAACCTCCTTAAATGAAGCTCTAGCTATTTGTATTTCTATTTCTGACTGTACTTGTATATTGGACAGCTTACCATGCACATTCCTGGATAAGAGATTTCCTAGGATAAGATATTTTTACATATATGAAGGGAAGAGGATAAACTACATGAGATATGGGTTATCAAATTATCTAGAGAAGTGCTTACATGGCTGCTACAGTGGGGGCACTTTGCAGGGAAGGTACCATATGGAGGAGATGGAGGCCCTGAAGGAGAGGTTAAGGGAGTTGCAGAATGAGAGATTTGAAGCTGTAAGGGTGCAAGTGGGTATAGAGGAGGTGCCCTGGGGGGATAGGCCTTCGTCCTGTGTCCTGAGGGGTCAGCAACAACGTAGGAAGGCAATGACTCTTATGCATTTAGAGGTGTGTGAGGGGGGAGAACTATCGGATTGGGCAGGTGTTCAGGTCGACAGAGGGCATGGGAATGTATGCTGAGAGGTGGAATGCTCGTTATTGGTGTAGTCATGGGGTGAATGAAGGGCTGTTGGAGGAAGTGAATGGCTGTGTGGGTAAACCCCTGGGAGGGAGTGATAGAATAGCATTGGGGGGGATATTGAGGAGAAGGAAATTTGGAGAGCGTTGGCTGGAATGAGCAAAGGTAAGGCACGGGGAGTGGATGGGATTCCTTGTGAATTTTATATGCTGCATTGGGAATTGTTGTGAGGTTTCTTGGTCAGGCTCCAGAATGAAATGAAGTGAGGGGGTAGGTTAAGCGTGGGGCAAGCAACTGGGATAGTGGTCTTACTTCCAAAGGGGACACATCAGTGTATTCTAAAGGATTATTGTTCATTATCGTTGATGTGCACTGGCTATAAGCTCTTGGCAAAGGTGCTTGGTAATCACCTAAAGTGTGTAGTTGACAGGGTGGTCTCCCAGAGCCAGTTTGGTTTGCCTGGCAGATCGATGGTGATGGGTCACGGTATCCTCCAGGATTTTGTAGCTGCTTTTGGTGGGGGAGGGGGGGTTGTTAGCATTGGACGGGAGGGGGGCATATGACACAGTGGAAAAGGAGGCTTTAGGTCGCATTTTACTGTTTCAGGGTTTTGGGGAGGAAATAGTGGGATGAGTGAAAACATTGTATAACCAAGAGTGTGTGCGTGTACAAGTTAACGGGCGTTTGGGGAAAGCAGTTGCACTATGGGGAGGGCTTCGACGGGGCTGCCCACTCTCACAATTGTTGTTTGCGTGCATGCAAGACCCTTTCTATAGGATGGTGGAGGCAAGAATACGAGGGGACAGGGGTGTGGAAGGGTGGCCATGGCCAAGTCTGGTGGGGGACTGG